>OY735265.1:3863544-4124287 GCA_963457715.1 Argyresthia albistria
TGATATAAACGTGAGTCGTGCGCGATGTAAAATGTCGCTTTTATTGTTTATCGTCGACCTCCACAATAAACAAGGGAGATACTCTCTTGTCGAGGTGTGTGTGCATTTCCCTTAGGTTCATCTTTATGCGATGCAGGAAAAACAACGCGTGTAGTGTATATGCATTAACTGCGTTTTTCAATTCATAACATAAAATAACCCTGAAATATTTAAATTATGAAATTGTTTGAAACGATAACGTGATTCAGACTGGTTCATGGTTTATCTGAGCAATGGTATACGATGGCCAAGATTGGTTGTATGTATGAGTGTTTGAAAAATACCATGTGAAACACCATGTTACTTTCTGATGACGACGCGTTGCCACTGTATCCATCTCATTACACCATGAAAGTGAACTGCAATTACTAAGAGAGCATAATCTTTTAAAATATCTTTCGCTACCATTTTCTTCGTATTTTCTTTAGAAAGGAGGTTTGCACCTTGCGCTGACCTCATTCCGCGTTTCCATGTCAGTTGGTCCAATTTCTACGGGCGCTTCTATTGGATTTCCTACTTGTGACGTAAGTGGGTCTTTTATTGGATGATTCTTTGAGGACTTGTTTTGACAAGCATCTTTGTTCATTATAGTACAGAATATCAGAGCATCAGAAGTTTTCCTGGATCTTAGATTACTTCTTCCTAAACTCTTTATACAGATTACATATTCTGATAAAGTTTACCCAAAGTAAAGAAATCGATGTTTAATATGGTGCTTACCCGGAAATATGTAAGTACATATAAAACTGTCGTATTAAATTGGTTTATCATTGTTTGAGCAGGACCCTTGGTTCAAAATATATTTTCGATGGAAGCCATTTCTTGTGGATTTATTGGAATGGCCTCCTTTTATTCATACATATTAAAATGTAAAGACGATAAAGAAAAATGAAGAATATGTTTCCTATAACGAAATAAGAAAAGATGTGGATGAACTTTAAAACTCGTATGTCTAGGTACCTACTATTGGAATTCTCTATTTTGCATGACAGGGGGCTAGCTCAAAATTACAGCAACAGGAAAATTTCCTCGCATGTTTTTCATCACCGTTAGTACAAACATTCAGCTTACTCAGGATAAATGAAGGTACAAAACAAACTATTACAAAGTCCATTTATAGTCCATAGTTCATACTACATACCAACGCTTCTGTTTTTTACCTGGAATAGGGATAGGCAAAAACTAAAGAGCAATTGCTGATATCCATCCATGCATCATATTTCATGCTATGGCACGAGTCTACGACAAAGGAAATATGCTGTGAAAAAAATGTATTTTGTTTTGATCTATAGGTTAGGGAGGGTTTAGGTCAAGCAATCATCATGACAGAAGATATAATTAGATTTTCTTGAATTCGTGGAAAAGGACGATTTTCATAATGAACAAACTGGTTCCAAAAACTTCGATGAAATCGGCTTCTTCAATCGTTATGGGATGTGCCAACAGTATTGTGGATATTAGACCAAATTGCCGAAGATTTCCATCCATGCATCATATTCATAGTACGAGTCTACGACAAAGGAAATTAAATATGCCTGTAACAGTACAACAGTTTTGGGCAAGTTGCACCAATGTCTGGGCAAACGTGCGGAGTTACTAAACTAAGGGGCTGCGGCTGCATAGCTAACGAGTTCGGTTAGACGGGTCGGTGACCCGTTTCAGAAGCGATCAATTTTGTTCTTATACCTTGATGAATGAAAAACATATTACGAGTACACATCTTGTACACATATACGTTTTAGCTCGTGCTCCAAAACTGTGAATAAAATAAGGTAAAACTATTGACTAAATATTAAAGTGTCTGTGGTAAAAACAAGAAATATAAGATAAGTATAAGCGAGATAAACTCGCCATTGTACATTGTTTTTCATACGTACTTTCTGTATGTTTGTTTTGTGGAATACAAATACAATAAAGAAATAACGAAATTAAATTACGTAAAATTGAGTAAAATAAATTAACGAAATTCCCAAGGCATGCAAACTAACCATAGATCCATTTTCAAACTCATGGTTAAGTTAAGCCTTGACGATTTTAACTGCGGTATCGATAGGCTGTCAAGGTTGTTTACACTCTTTTCAATAGGTACCTACCTTATTGTACTACATTTTATTTAAGAACTCTTACCACCTGAATCTTAAGCAAATAAATGAATCTGAATCTGTCTCGACGATAGCTTTGTATATTTAATTTAATATCAGTGACGTCACCTGAAAACGCCTCTGGAGGGAAACCATTTTCTTCACTTCCCGTGTTTTTTTTTCCACAAGCAATAAAAACACTGCATGTACATTTCTCAGCAAATAATTTTTCAATAGTAAACATGGATGTCTTTTGTATTTACACTCGGAAATAAATGTTGATGGGTCATTGTACATGAATGTATCAGTGTTATTTACATTTCAGAAGCATGCTTGCAATAAAAGTAATAAAAATTGAGGCCAAATTTTGGTTCAGTCAGTAAAACAAATTGGAACTGTCGTTCTGAATCTGAAATGCACCATCATATAGTGCACAAAACAGAAATAAACATCTGAACGGATTTTGTTAATCCCGGCTAACCATCGGCTAATACGAGTAAATAGAGTTTTGACAGAAAAGATAGTTAAGACCTCTTTCAAAATAACTTCTTTGTCGTTTTCACGTTACGCGCGCATTAGTTTTCTACACGAGATTAACTAATAATTTGTAAGTTTGCAACTCAAATAGGTTAACCGATAGGTTATTAATTCATTTAAGGTTAGGCACATCCTCATAACCAACATCATCTAGTAAATTTCAATGTATTCGAATCTTACACAGTATTATGAGTTTTTTGGATCAGAATTTTGCGAAGTTTCGCGTCTTGCTAACCCCCAAAGGGGTATCCTCTATGATTTATAAGGGTCACCAACTTTTATTATTACGGCTTGATGCAGGACGCATCTGTTGAACCTCAGATCGTATGAATTTTATGATCACCATGTATCACTAAATTCATTTTAAAAGCTCCCTAGAAAAGGGTCTTGCACAATCCAAAATCCAAGGATGGGATATAATAGTTTTTAGTATCATTAGAAAATTATCTGAACAAATAAAGCTTGTGCTAACTTGAAGCGGGGCGAAAACCGTATTTTTTTGGACTTCTTCCAGTTCTTCACTTTAAAGAAAACATTAAATAATTGTAAGAAATAGTTTATTAGTAAAGTCAAGTCAAATATGACAAAATTTCGCGTCGATAACAAAAAGAAATGCTAAAATTAGTTTAGTACTTTGACTTTTTTTGGTAATAATCGGTATCCAAAATACTCCGAAAACAATCAATCCATTTGTATGGACTGAAAACTCTGCCGACTGGGGTATAGGGCTATGTGTGTATTTCTTGGTAAACTTATCATGTCTACTAACTGTTTCAGTAGTCAAATGTTCACATAATTTTAAAGATTTTTTTTTTTAATAGTGCAGTTCAATTCATAATTCACATTTCTTTATTGCGCCCAAATACCTAGTATATTTATAGGCAGGCATAGGCTTTATTTACCAAGTTTTAATTATTACCAAAACCTTTTTATTTTAGAAGTTCTGGCACAAATTGCTGGTGTTAAATAAAAACCTAGGTGTGCCGAGGCGATGTAAGTAATCAATGGAAACGGCAGGAATGTTCTCTCTATAGCAGAGCTCGGAATGGGTGTTGTCAGACGGCTACGGATATTCTCTACACACTGATAAAATCGCACCAACCAAGACTTCTTTCCGTGTCTCTCTGATGTTCCACAAGTTAGAGATTTTTTTGCAGTTATGAGCCAAGCGCAAAACTGGATAGTACTTAATTTTTGATTGCATGAGATAACACTAAATTAACAATAACATCACAGCGTCACGCATTTTCCGATACTGGTTGGACAGAGGCACAATTTGCCCAATTTGTTTTAGCCAGATATTCAATATTTAATTTTGCTTGACTGGGGGCTTGCCCGCAGTTATAGAGTAGTGAAGGTTTCCTCAAGATGTTAGTTCCATCAACTTTAAAATTTACACTATATTAAAGGTTTAAATTACATGAAACTCATAGACCTAGCATAGCAATGCACGAAGAGACCATCTAATGCAATGGTTGCTTAGACTGTCGACGATCAAATATTGGCATAACAAAAGTTGGTTTCACTTCAAACACACCGCACAGACTTATTTATAAACTAGCATTGAAATAAGGAGTCGTATTTTCCGAATCTGGCATCACTGAGCGGAAGTGCTATGCAGGCAGCGAAGGCGGTGTGAAAATGAATGAGTCGGTGCACCGCAGACCTACTGCTGCGAGCATCAGACCTTATAAGCGGTCGGAGCAAGCCACATAAATTTTACACATGAGAATTCCAATTTTATTATACCCTTTGTGCTCTGAAAGAAAGGAAAATGTACAGCGAAGGTGCCACCTTTTTTCTTTTTTCCGCCGGCGTCGTCGTTGGCTCGGATGTTTTAAAAAGCCTGAATATAACCTGAACTTTTTCTTCGCTCTGCTACTTTTATTTTAAAATTTACCCCCGTCTACAGTTCTTCATAATTTGCCTCGTTGGGAGACTGAAAACTTTAATTATTAATACTCAGAATCTCATGATTTAATGCCTAATTAGGGGGCACGGCAGTGCCCCCGCCAAGTCGAGCGCGAAGCAAACACTGCCGTACCATCCTTTACTGGAACCATTTCGCCGCATTTTCAGGCCCCTATTTGAGAACCTCTGGATAAGACCAGAACGCAGAAATTTTCGTCATCTA
This sequence comes from Argyresthia albistria, assembly GCA_963457715.1. Taxonomy (NCBI): domain Eukaryota; kingdom Metazoa; phylum Arthropoda; class Insecta; order Lepidoptera; family Argyresthiidae; genus Argyresthia; species Argyresthia albistria. The sequence goes on from OY735265.1 coordinate 3,868,336, forward strand.
GTAAGCTACAATCACATACTTAAAATCCAAAATTTCAAGTCTGTAGGTCATTTAGTTCCGAAGTTATTCGAAAGCAAAGTTTCGCATTTTCGACACTCACTCACTCATGATCATCATCGGACCTAGTTGTTAGGTATCCAACACTAGATGGGTCTGCCAGTCTTCTAACTCGCGCTGGTGAAGTGTTTTTCTATTAGTATATAAAATCAATTTATCTTTCATTCAATGGTCAGTCAGTCAATGGAGTCTGTCATACTCAGGTACCTTATGGGGGTCAAAGGTCAAAACACCAGTACTTCCCATAGACTCCGGTGCTGAAATTTGGTGCAGAGTTAGGTTTTAATAGCAACATAAAGGGAAAACTATACAAGGTGACTTTAAAATATCGATCAATACTTTGGGAAATGATGGTGCCCATAGAATAATATGAACTTTCCCCAAGAAAAAAAATTTTGGGTCTCCCATAGTAAATTGAAAACAGCTGATCGGGGCAATGGACGGGACGGGACGGGACGGGACGGGACGGCACGGGACGGCACGGCACGGGACGGCACGGCACGGGACGATCAATACTTTGGGAAATGATGGTGCCCATAGAATAATATGAACTTTCCCCAAGAAAAAAAATTTTGGGTCTCCCATAGTAAATTGAAAACAGCTGATCGGGGCAATGGACGGGACGGGATGGGACGGGACGGGACGGGACGGGACGGCACGGCACGGGACGGGACGGCACGGCACGGGACTGCACGGCACGGCACTGGACGGGACGGCACGGGACGGCCGACCGACCGACCGATAAAACACGATATGTCATATAAAACGTATCCGTCTTTAGTTAAACAAATCAAATAATCAGATTAATGATTAATCAGATTACAGATTACATAAAAAAATCGACTGTCATTGCAAAAATACAGCGTAGTGGCACACCTCGGACACTCCATAAACGCTCGTAAAATGATCACCTATTACTACTACATAGCCAAAGACGTTTGTACACGCGCAAACTCGTTCGTAAAAAATGCCCTCATGGACATTGGCACCTCCATATTCTCTTGTGGCCAAGCCTACGTGGCGCTTTCACGAGTAACCAATCTTCATGGGGTGCACCTAATAAATGTTGACTTCAAGAGTATAAAAGCTCAAGCTTCAGCGATCACCGAATACAACCGGCTTAGGCGTAAATTCCGCGCCGATCTTTCAGAAATTAAACCGTCTAAACCGTCTAAAAGAATAAATAATGAACGCGAATGGGCAATACGAAAAACTGTTGCTACTGTACAAGAATCAGAACCGGAAAAAAAGAAAAGAAAGATTTGTAATAAAAAAAAACTGCTCCTAAAAATAAAAAAAAACTGTGTCAAATAAGAAAATCTAATAAAATAAATGAATATACCCACGTTTCTACAAAAAGAAATGAAATCCCACCAAAACATTCTGTAAAAAACTAGCCAAGTCTCGATGGAGCTGCTCGTTTATCTCTAAAAAGTAATGAAATCTAGACAAAGGCGTGCCAAGTCTAAGGTTCCTTACTGCGATTTCTTTATTATTATAGTTAATGTTGTGTGACTTGGCCGTTTAACATTCTTTATACGTTAGTGAGTACAAGTCAATTTTGAACTGCGTCGTATTTAATTACAATAAATTACAAGTTGCAAGTTTCCTGATAGTATATAAAGGAATTCTATTTTAAGCAAATTAGTATGTAAAATACAACAGATATAACATAGGTAGTTACAACAGATATAACATTACGTGTAAACAAAATTGACTTGTACCCACTAACGTATAAAGAATGTTAAACGGCCAAGTCACACAACATTAACTATAATAATAAAGAAATCGCAGTAAGGAACCTTAGACTTGGCACGCCTTTGTCTAGATTTCATTACTTTTTAGAGATAAACGAGCAGCTCCATCGAGACTTGGCTAGTTTTTTACAGAATGTTTTGGTGGGATACAGTTGTTACTTTTTGCTTGGTTACGATTTGAAAGCATTTTAACCGCAAAATAAACGGAAAAAAATTATTTATTTACTTATTGATGAGTAATTTTCTTCGATTCTATTTCATTTGAGGTTAAAGAAATTTCCGTGATCAGTCAGTGAATCTGAATTTTACCTATACATGAAATACATAATTTACATAAAAATACTATACATTGCGGGAGTTAAGTAGTAATAACCCGCGTAACGGAAGCCTAAATCAAAAGAAAAGAAAGAAAATTTAGAGAATTTAGAAAGTAATAGTGAATTTAGTAAAGACGAGAAGATTTAAGAAATTCAGTGAATTGGTCCTAAAGAAAAGAAAAGAGAGCAAATCATTATTGTAATAACAATAAAAATAGTCAAACATTTTGAACAATAATTTACGTCGCCTAAAGGTCAGCTCGTATTCTCTGAAAAAAATAACTATGGTAGGAGAAACGATACGTTAAAGCAAGACTCTACACGGGCTCAACAATGATTCAGGGCTCGTCATGAACTGAGGTGTCACCAACTACGCCTGGAACTGGTTAGTCAACCAGATTGTAGTAGATGTTTGTAGAGGATGCATGTGGAAGATGTGTATGGAGTGTGAATGTGGAAAGTGTGAGAGAGAATGACTGAGGTCCTATAAGGTTTGGAAACCAGAAACCTTACAACATATTAGTTAGCCGGCATTTATTTTAAAAAAGTATTGTGTTCAGCCTAGATCAGCTAATTTAAACTTCAGACAGTACAAATACATGCGAAAATAAAATACTCTGTAGCTCTTTTGGACCATTTGTACAGAGGCAAATTGATCTACCCACTCTATTAATTTCTTCCTTTTATGACAGTGGCGCAAAAGTAGCAAAGGCCGAATTTGTTCAACTCTTCTAAACCGAGAGCATTTATCGAGTATTTTTGTTCAGGATAAAATGATCTCTGAAATTAAAGAAACATCGCTAATAACCAGGACAACAAAAGTCTATTGTTCCGACGCTGACAGCCCTCTAATTCTCAGCAAAGCGACAACTTTTTAAACAGCTTCGCCATTATTCTGATTGCTGGCAATTTTCGCCTTTAACGAGGTTTGAAATTGTACTTAAATACAATCCAGGGTAATTTAAACCGGCGTCGTTATTCGCAAAGCAAAATGTTATGAGGATTACGGGGCAGAGAAATGTTGCTTTCAAATCACTTCGGCAAACAGCGGAAGTAGGAGAGTAATGTTACCAATCGAAATCTTTGTATTTGGTTTTGTTTAATAAAACTGGCAGAAGATCTGCATTTCAAAATATACTTATATACTATATACTGCATAAAACCACAATTAAAGTTTACCTACAGGCACTACATTGCTTCTGTCCTCACACTAGGATACCTTGTGTAGGGAATAAGTACGATGTGGTCACTCACTTGAGCTGTTCCCGTTAGTATAGCACCTCGAGGATCCCCTTTTCACAGGAACTGGTTCGTGGATCAGAAGTGATTTCCCGTATGATATACCTAGCAGTGGTACAGCACGATCGGACGGAGCACGCACGCGTCGCGAGGTTAGCAGAATTTCGAATGAATATCTGTCATCCTTTTGACAGCTGTAGTTGCAAGCGTGACAAATCGTACTTTGCCGAAAAGGTGGCGAATTAGAATTTGGAACAATATTTTTTCGTGCGAGCATTTGCAATGAATGACAGAACTACTACACCCTGTATCATGGGAGCCAGAAACAGCGACATCACAATCATGTAAACATCCAAGGCCTGTTTCTTTCGTCCCCACCATTTGACCACCTTGAAAAGGCTGGACGCCGCGCCGTCCGTGCGCGGTGGACCGCTAGTGGAGCAAGTTGTTACAATTGGGTGTCACCGGACGGCGAATCGCTCACCGCGCGACCACTCACGTTAGTAATATTTTGTAATGTATTTTTTGCAAACTTGAAGGGTAGACATTATATTATGGTGCATTTATAATTAAAACTAAAAAAAAGTCATTTTTTCTTCATTTTTTTTAAGTATTAAAGAGTATTATGTAGGATAAGAGAAAAAAAAGTCAATTTAAATATTAAGTTTCAGTCTTTTGTAAACCAAAGTTTTTAAAACAGAGTTTAATAAATATGTTGATTTATCATTGCTTATTATTGTATTATTTAAATCCTGAGAAAATAAATAAATTAAATTGCTGTATTTCTAGATAAAATGGTCAAAGTAAATGGGCGGCGAAAGCTCCCCACGCGCCCACTGAGACGTTTCGCAAAAAGACGCGCCCACTCTAGGGTTAATAGGGTTAATCTGTGCATCAGGTTATAGCCTTCGGTAGAGAACTTTGCGTGGCGTTTTATAAGAAATAAAGGCCATATAAGGTTATAAATTGTCAAGCATCACATTACTTACAATAAATCTGTTGGTATAGCATATCAGCATTTCAGCATATATTTTATTTGCCGATATGATACAAAAAGGAAATGAAGAGATGTGGTTGACCGTCAACCGTTGACGATTTGATTGTTTCTTGATACAAAACAAACGTTCATTTATTTGACAAATCTAATCAAAATGTGTTTACGTTTGTCAAATAAATGAAGGTTTATTTCATTACCCGCCAAACTCACAGTTTCCATCAATCTTCCACCCTCCATATCGACCGAGGAATAAAAAAAATGCCTTTATATTCCCTCAATGATATCCTAATGCTTCATATTAATCTCAGGTCTCAAGAGGAGCGTGCGTTATTTCGTTATTTATCGGATACTCAGCCATTATTGCGTTCTTCATTAATCACGGTGGGGGAAAAGATTTCTTCAATGAAATCTCCGCAAAAAGCATTGTTAACCTAATGGATAAATCGCCGTTGTCCTATCTCCCTCGATCGCATTGTCTCCATCTCCTTTTCACAAGATAATGCTATCTAATACAGCTTCTGCGTGATATGGACAGAGTCTGTCGTCAAGAAATGAGACATGAAGAAATATTGTATTTTTATTAGAATTCCGTAAAATTGCGATTGATTACGGTTCCAAACGATAAAAAAAAAGATGGCGAAATCCTAATAAATATTTTGGATTTCTATTAAAATCATCTTAATTTCCTAATATACTTACCGATAAAAATGTCTTGTATTGTAACGTATTGTTAACTTCTTTTTATTTTATCTACCATGCCTACTGGTTGGTTAGTTTGCTAAAAAGCAATAGCTCGAAATTCAAGTCTTGAAGCTCGTCTGGCAATTCTTCGATTGTTTTGAGTCATTCTTGGCTTGGACTCTGGAGGTAGAGCACTTACGCTGTATAGTTTTCTGCTCGTGCTGTGTATATAATGTGTCTTGGATATGAGTATATAGTGGTACAGCTGTGAAGCCCCAACGCTTAGGGTTCCATCCGCTGGAGAACTACTTCGAGTCCTTTGGAGCTAACCTCCATACCGACGACTGGAGAAATAGTTGAGTCGGCGAGCTATCAGTTGAGCTGATCGTAGGACGACATGCCTCGCTCCTGCATCTCAACCTTACCTGCTGCTGAAGACTTCAAATTCCGGGCGAGTCGCTGTCCGGGTGTGGAAACTCAACCATCAATATTCGACTCACAACCTTGAGAACTGAAAATAAATCTATTTGTGGACCTATCTGTCTCTTTCCCTTGGATAGGGCGCCAGAATAGGCTTTTTCGTTACAGTATGAAAAAATAACTAAGCGGATTAAACTCGCCATGAAATAAAGTTTACTGTTTTATTTTTAATGCTAAGATTCGATGAGAAACAATCTACGCCATTTTCGAATGGTTCATATTGATTGCACGCCCAAGCCAAAGAAGGAAAAAACAGAAGAAAATAGATAGGAAAAGCTACACCTATTTATATTTACTCCAATCTCCCCCAACCTCAGGATGATCCCGCGGCGATCATTCTAAACAATGTTGCCGTTAAGTTAATCGACAGCCATTTGCTACGGAATGAGACGTCGTGCTATAAAATTTGCAGTTAACTAACGACAGCTCTACTCTTAATTCTGCTAGAGGAAATAGGGCAGGTTTTCGTAGTGCTCTGTGTTTATAGAGCACATAAAATAACAATTAGACACAACCTCATATATTGCTTTGGACCTCATAGTGGACGTTACATTGGCTTATTCTGTCTCTGTTAGATTGAAACATTGATGCAAGAGTTAGTTAGTTATTACTTAATGTAATGGTGCATTCCTGTGCCTTTCCCATGTAGGATTCAATGAAAAGGCGTTAAGATTATATTTGTAATACTTATTTAGTGCTTGATGCCTAATGCAAAACCTTAAAACTTTGAATACGTCTATTTTTTTTTGTCAGGGCGTCTGAGAACTAACTGCAAAACCAAAGCCTATAAATAAAAGTTTGCTAGTTAAATAGGTATGTATTGTATATTCCATATTTCTAATTTATTCGTAACAGTTATCAGATTCTGATCTAATAAAATATGGCTGAGTAGGTCACATCATTGAAAACTTCATAATTGGATATTGATTCCACGCGCAGACCTTGCTTTTTTGTCGATGAGACTTGGAAAAATTACGCCTGTAAAGTTATGATCACATGTTAGGTGGAATGATCATGAAGATAATTTGTTTTCACTATAATAATGAGTTCTATCTACTGAATGCCTTCTTCTCCCAAAGAGTGGTCCAACGTAGAGAAGAGGCAAAACAATTACGTGTCTAAAGTAATTTGTAAATATCTACAGAAAGTAAATAGGTAAATACATTTTGATTCTGATTTAGATTTTTTTAAATGGGTGCTACAAAATGAAAACAGTGCCTTTTCTTCAGAGCATAAGTTTGAAGACATTGGATGATTTAAATAAATCCAAGGAGTATTACTGTTTAACCATAGAGCACTATAAAAGGGCTTTAAACTAACTTTTTCCTCTGATAAATCTCCTTTGTTGTATCAAAATCATCCAATAACTTCCAAAAACATCCGACATATTTTCTGAATATTGTACCAATCTAGTAAGCCTAAAAAATTAGTTTTTACGGGGTGGCACGCTGGCACAGTACAGGGAATTGTATACTCAATAGGGGTGGCTTGCAGACTGTGGCCCAGCAGTGGGAGGGACATTATTTACGGGCTACATAAAAAAGTACCTAGAAACTTTAGAGAATATAAGTTTGAGACCACCGTTACGAGAGTAAGTATTAGATACAAAGAAGCTCTACAATAAATAAACGGTCAAGTGCGAGTAGGACTTGAGCACCAAGGGTTCCGATCACATTAATAGATTGCTACCTCTTTAAGGTGATCGCACAAGGCATCGCACGCGCCGCTTTGGTGAAGAACCGCCCAATTGATGCCGGCCAGCGTCAACTCACGGCGCAAAAAAGTTGTTCGCGGTGTGTCATCGGTTCCATACGCTAGATACCTATCTAACGATAATTTGGCGTGTGAATGACGTTAACAGCGGGGCGTCACCTCTACGCAACCTCATGTAATGATCTTGTCAAAAATCGTTAGTTTCTACCTGTCACTGCACGCCAAATATAGTAATTAGTAGTTTAACGATTTTTACGTTTCTTTTTCATTTAAGGTGGAACCGTTGACTGATAGTTTATAATTATTTGCAAAAATTTTGCTTTGTGTCAGTCAGTTGGGTGCACCTGTGCCTCTTCTTTTTCTTCTTCTTTACCCAGGGGATGAAGTGCCTGTGCACCTGGCCCATGAGAGCGGGGCCTTTGTGCATTTCCCTTGCGGCTGCACTTCAATCCAGCCATCCTAACTCCAGCACCAGCTGAAGTAGGAGGCCTAGATGTTCGAGGAGGTTTGACGCTCTGCTGTTGTCCCCCAGAATCGCGATCCTGGTCTCTATAGCTACACACACACTAAATGACGACGCCAACTGTGCCTATTCTGCTACGTTTGGGAAAAGGAGTGTCGCCATGTGTATCAACCTATATTAACGGACAAGCCCATTCACCCATCCCACAATAAAATTGAATCTATTTACTTTGGATAACTGTTACAATTGTAACAAGGATAAACAGAGCACGTCCGCAGTAAATACTCATTCACTGCAGCATCGGTCCCTAGGGTAGTGCTAACGAGGAACAAATACAAAATCAATCGTTTTTGTATAAAGATAGAGTAATAAAGGTATTATTATTAACATGGTGACAGTAAATAATCAATCAAATATTTTGAGGAAAAATCACATTATAAGTAGATAATAATAATACTTGAAAACTAGAATATAAATTATAGCTTGAGCTTGTGATCCTACCAATTGAAGTCTGTGGACCCTACATACAAATTGTACTACATAAGTCAAGGTAGGAATAAATACCAAACGAGACTAACGAAGATTGCGGAAGTGAGAAGCGACTATTATTAGGGAATAGGAACAAATGAGATGGCAATTCTGCTCTCGCACCTAATCTGAAACAACGTAAGCGCCAAAACATAAAAAATATCATAAAAATAAGCTATTTCAGGGAATTACATTAAAATTTATAAATCGTTAGTAACAACAATTCTCCACATGTCGCAATTAATAGAAAGATCATATTTACTACTACTGCGGTATAATAAGAAAAAATATTGGAAAATGGGTTGACTTTGAATTTATTTTCTATCGAGGAAATTTTATCCAAACACGTTTTCATTTTGTACAACCCTAGATTATAAGTCACATTACTTAAAGCAGAAATTGATTACGATTGCCGAGTAAAAAAGCACCCCTAATTTATTCATAGAACCTCCATAAATACAAAATTATCATTACACACGGAGTAGCTAGATTTTAAGTATAATAACCGCTTCACTCTCAGAAGCACACACTACAATGGCAAACTATTGTTATATAACATGTGTCGGCGAACCAGTTACGGAAAATAAAGATTGTTCTTGTTACATTTTCTTTTCGTCTAATCTATGTGCTTATTATACTTAGCCCGGGTCTCTCAAGAGACGGATAAACAGTCAGTTAACTTTTTTTGACACTTTTTGTCGATACGTGTGAAATTTCATAAGCCCCAGATGAACAGACAGATAAACGCTATCTGAGGAATGAGAGAACGGCACTCAGTATAATAAATAACCGTCTTTTCAGTAGATAGTAAAATTACGGTTATTTAAGTCAAGTTGAAACATGAAAAAACCTGTGATAAAAAAGTAGAATTTCTTCGGAAACTGAGTTATTAGTATTACGCTTGCATGAAAGTTATTGAAGTTGTTTATTTCTCAGGCGGCGTAAAGGAATATCTATATTTTTTCGTCGAAGTGAGCCTTGAAGTGAGCAGTATTCGATGAAATTTGCTCATTGCCATTAAGAAACTTTTTCCCCATCCCTGGTAATTGGACCGAAGAAAATTTCAAGTCCGGACCAGATGCGTTAATTCTAAGAGCGAAAGTTTTTCTTATTAAAATTTTAATTGCAGAACCGGTTTTTTGTAAGTGATTATTCGTTTGAGCATAAAGAAGCGGTTTTTGAACAATTTTTCTGTTATTATGTGAAAGCGAGTTAAAAGGGGTCTAAGTAACCTTCTATGGGCCTTTGGCGTCGTTTCGTTTATCCGCGGCCACCGATATTAAAAGCTTTTATTTTTATCATTATTTTGTTGTACTTTACTACTTTTTTACTAGAATTTATTGTTTTTTACAAAGATACTATAAAGTGTGACATCTCAGCCCCGAAATTATTTAGCTATATATTTTATACTCCATAGTAAGATTAGCTTCATTAGATTGCTCTATCAATTTTTTTTACTTTCACGACTGGCCGCCAAACTCAAAAAGACGCCAACTTTACCCAAACCCAATCATTTATGCTCTGAGACTATACAATACATATCTAATTGACTGCGCCTGCGGGGGAATGCGGCTCGCCAAACGTTTGTTGTATTCAACAAACGTTCGCATACGCACGCAACCTATATATGTACGATGACGGGCCGCCAGACAGTTTCGCAGCGGCTGACCAATCACAGCTCTCTTACCTTGTACCCCGCCGCCCATAAATTGGTGTGTTGTGTTTCAAAGGAAAATGTATCTATGCGCTCTTCACTTGACTATCCACCCTTGCCCTAAAATGGTGCGTTTTACGCACTTGTTGTACAATCTAATATTAATTGAAGTAGGCATCGTCGAAAACATTAACAATCTGCCTAACCGTAAGTCGGACTTTTGATTTGAATCAGCCTTTGCATGATGGCGTCAATGCAACAGCTGATTCAAATTTCAAGTCGAAATACGAGTATCGTGAAACCTGTAAACTGTTAGTAGTTTTGACTTTTGATGTGCAACCAGCAGCGGAGCGAGCGTAGCGGAGCGAGTGTAGCGTATCGTATTGGGTTATTTAGCTGAAAAAACAAACCACGTGAATATAGAATTAATCTTTTGCACGATAGGCAAAACAAATCTTTCGTTCAATTACTTGCTGATTTAGGAATATTTTTCGAGCTTTTTTTACTATTATTCATTAACCTTATGTGTCCCGCGAGCATTCCATAATGCTTCAAGAAACATTTTTTGATCCCCAGCTTCATAATTTATTCAAATTAACCTACTTCTTTATTAAATTAGGCCCTCTGTTTAAAAAGAGCATCCTTTCATAACTGTTAATATCTTGATAAAATTATGCACATAACCCAAGTTAGATTAACAGGGTGTACCAGAATGGTTGTGAATTTTTGTTTTTGAGTTCATAATTTCGTCTGATGTGTGGCCTTGATCTTTCGTTCGATAATATGTAAGTTAATGGCTTAAATTGGTTCGTAAAACCACTTGTGTAAATTTTCATTATATCCTCATTATGGACTGCTTAGATGATTATATACTCGGCTACCATCTCACCTTCTGGGAAATATTCCAGTTTCAAGTTTGAATGGAAACAGAATGGCACGTGTAAATATTCTCATAATAGTACAACATTTTGAGTTGCCATCTCGACAATTCCAAATAACCTTCTGGGAATTTATTGCGACTTTTATAAACTTACTTAACTTTTTTGTGACTTATCACATCCGAAGAAAATACTGAATTGTCCCACTTTAACATAGGATACTTTGCAGTAACATAATTCACGTCACAAAGAAAAACGCTTCTCTACCACTGGGTCAAAGATTCAGACGTAATTAAAGTTTAAACATCGAGAAAGCCATTCAGTGTCCCCCGTCCGAGAAAAAAAAAGTGGATTAAAGTCCAATCAATTTTAAGGAGTCTCAAAAAGAATGGAATAAGGGGAGATCCAATTAAACCGTTGAGCCCGAGACGAGCCATCCGAGTTGGGAAATAAACGGCTACGATTGGTGATGATGTTGTGAAGGAGACGACAGTAAATGCATGTCAAGTTAAGTACCTAGTAAATGGTAGATTGGTGAATCTCTGGCAACACATTAAAACCAGAATGTCTTTTGAAGAAGGTCAAAAGCGAGCTTACACTTTTACCTAAATATTTTGATAACAATATAACTCAGAAAGTGTGGGATGAAAAGGAACGGTGGGTCCAAAATGTTTAGAAACATGGAATTAATCAACCAAGTTAATGATTCTGAAAATTTATTCATATTTTGTTTTATCATTAATGATGGTCCATTACACTAGCAGTTTTGCAATGTACATTTGTTACATTGTTATGCGAGTAATCTAAATTGTAGATTAATTAGATGTATTTCTAAGAGAATCAGGCAATGACTTTTTGATTCAATGGATAGTACGATTCGAATAATTTTGGATAAATGTAGAATAAAGCAATTAAAATAATATGCTTGTTCTTGAACTTTGATTGTCTCAATAAATAATGTAAAGAAAATTGACCGAATTGCAAGCTAATACTACGACCACTCCTGTTTTGTTCGTTGTAGTGATTAAATAGGTAAATCGGTAACAGGTAAATACTAGACACGCAATGCAGCGTTAGGTGTTTCAAATTAGTTCCATTAAAAGAACGATTTATAGGAATATATTTGAATCCTACCCCTTTTAGACTAGGTACACACGACTCTGTGAAATTAACCGTAGTATGCTTTAATCCAAAATTATGTTGAATAAACTGTTAAAAATATAAATTTTAAGTAGGTGCTGCCTACTAAGCCGTAATACATGAAAATAATTTACAAAGATAAAACCTTAAAAAAATTACTCCGAGACTTCGACCCAATCCCCCTGCTTGCATTGCCAATGTGGTCTTAAAGATTACAGAATGATATTTAATTAACTGACCATATTTTGGGGAATGATAGTAAGTACCCATCATTATGAAGAATTTTCTCCAATGAACATTGGTCGCAAACGAAAAAATGTTTTGGGTACGAATTTTTTTTTTCATTTGCGGCTATAATTATGTGTCATGGGGAAAGTTGTTCATAATGATTGGTACTATCATTCCCCAAAATATGGTCATCTAATTATATGTCAACCTGTATAGACGAATATCGGTCCCTTCAGTCAGAATTCATCTCATAAACATGACCGTAAACACCACAAAGTCACAAGCCTAACTTCTTCATCATCATCATCATCATCCTCAGCTCACATCGACCCACTGCTGGGCATAGGCCTCTTCTCTAACTTCTTGGATTTATAAAATTATATCTCATTAGAGCGTAATAGTATTGAAATAATTAATGGTAAAACTGTAAGTCGAGAAGACTTATTCTATGTATGTGCAAAGCGATGTACTGTACGCATGTGTAGCAGGTAAATACATGAATTTACCTGATACATGTACATACAGGGTACCTACCCTCGAACCTACATAGTAGGTAAATATTATGAAATTCCGCCTACATATTCGAGAAAGGCATTCCCACCCCCCTCCCCAGATTAAGTCACTCCGCAGAAAGGGTAAGAATTTCAGCGGTAAATTTTCCGAATGCTCTTGAAACTAAAAGGCTTATTAATTCCGAGGTATTCTACAAGACTGGAGGGACGAAGGTAACCGACGTTACACAAAGGGCCATCCATTATTTTGAAGCGTACCTCTGAAGCCCTGTTTGGCGTGAATAATTTCGCAAACAGATATATTGTGGCCATTGTCATGGAAATCGTGTAATGCCAAAGTATCGAACTTTGTTGTATATTTAATGAGCGTATTTATTATTTGTTTGCAAATTGTTGGTTCAAAATATCAGCGAGATCTGTCTGTATGATTTGTAGAAGTAGTAAGTTTTTACAGTTAATTAATTTATTGAACGGAATCAATGGAAAAGAGAGCTAATTTATAAATCCTTTCCGGTACTGACTGAGGACGTTGGCGTTGTTTGCATGCAAAGAATTGGACACTAAATGTAATGGAAAATCGTTAAAAATGCAGGTTCTCTGTCTCTAACAACGTTTTATCTTCTTCAACTTTATTATAAAACATCTAGATAATAAACCTTCTTTAACTCAAATTGACGTGGGCGAAGCCGTGGGCAAAAGCTATTTATATAATAATTATGTAATGTTTTTTATTAGAATATCTTCGCTGTCGTTACAACAAATAAAATCTTAAGTTAAAATCTTAAGTGTTAGACACACTTGACGAAACCATGACTCAATTTCTAATCTTGCATATTGTTATAGACGAATTTCTCGACGAATATTCATAAAGGGTGAAATTATTCAAACTAATACCCACCTTAGACCAAGGTGAAGGGACCACTTCAGTTATAACTTAAGATTACTCTGCCCCTCTCATCAATGTAACGTATCCTCTCTAGGAGTTATGAAAAGCTTAATTGAAACATCACTCAAAATATTAGTTAAATCTTAAGTTCAATAGGTAATTGCAAAATCAGAAAATCCATAATTTAAATAGACAATATTTGTACATTTTTAGGGACAAGTGTGTATTGTGTTTGTAAGTGTGTATTCATTTTTTCCTTGAATAACTTAACTTAACTTTTTTATTTATATATTGTTTTATTGTATAGTGTAACGCGCGAGCAATTTCTAAGACTCAAGTTATGAATTACCTAATAATTGCAGTTGTTATTATTTTATAAATCTTTGACAGAACATGGCTTTTTCTTTCGATTAAAATAACATTTACATAAAAACTTCTCCTAACCTTACTTTTATTTAAAAATATTCTAAACGCTAGGTTACTTTTTACTAAACGCTACATTTCTGTAGTATGCAGTGAATATCGGATTTTCTGCCGAGTGATGTAAGCCCGTACAGTTTCCTAAACTTCTACCAACTTTTCAAAGTTAAACTCTGAGCCTTAAGCCATTACGAATAGGAGGTGTAATGCATGAAGGGTGAATTTGGGAAACGATTCGGAGGTGACTGGCAAAATTATTAAACCCCGCCCAAATGACAAAGACAGCCGCGATAAAATATCGTGATAAAATTGCGTTGCGTGACCGGTATTTTCAAATTATGTTTGGTCTTTTACTATTTTGGTACTTGTATTTTCAGAGGTTTCTGTACACTTTGTTGATTAGCGTTTTTTTATTATTGATTTGTACAGGGATGCACAGTTCGCTATCGGAATAAGTCGACTTATGAAAACTATAAAAACATGAATTTTCAGATGCAATCTCTTTAGATAGATAGATAGATAGATAACTCATTTATTCATTTAACATGGTACACACACATAATTAATAACAACAAAAAAACAGTACGTACCTACAGCTGTATGGTTATGTGACTGTACCACGGCAGTGAAATGGCCCTGACTCAGCAATGTCACAGACGAATCTGTGACGCTGGTATTCTGCCAGGGCCAAAGCGGACGCACAACAGTGGCTCTAGTACTTACACAATTTAATTTATAGAAGTAATTACATAAGGAAAACAAAATTAAATAATGAAATTAGTTATGTTATTAATGGAATAGAAAATTGAAATAATTGGTATTAAAATTTAATTGGAATTGAATTGGCAATAAAAAAAATATATATACAGGTATGTCTTTCTGTCATACCTGCATTTAAATAGCCCGTAAAACACACAAAATGAACGACCGTCAATTCCAAATTCAAAGAGACCCCATAACGCTTACTATACTCGTAAAGTCACCCCAAAACGTTAATGTCTGTTATATTATCACAATAAAACGTGAGTCTTTGTCAACGGCTATATAAAATGAAATTGTCAGGGAAACAAAGATAACTGAAACATCAAAATTGAACGACCGACGTTTTAAGGTGAAACAGGTCGCGAATATGAATTTCGCGCAAAATGCAGGTACACTGAATAATTGGTTTATTTTTTAGGTAAGTAAGTTAATTTTATCCTACAGAAGAAGACGGGTCTTAATGTCAAACCCTATGAGTTAATAGACATTCTACCATTAGTAGTATTCACATACAACTGTCAAAATTGCAGCCGTTAATCTATGAACATTAACGGCTTTATTACTAAGTATCTTTCATTAACCATCATTCACGGAATTACCGGATACCAAATAAAATACATTTTAATATTCAATTATTTATGCGACGCTTCATGCATGATTCACGTTGCTGCTTCATTGATGATTTTAATTTTAAAATACACGACGGACACCATTAAACGTATTTGAGCTTTTAAATGTAGATCGGATTTAAATACTTAATGCGATAAATAATTGACTGCTGATGACGAAAGAGAAAATACATGCTTGTAATTCATATGCCACAGAAAGTCACATAGTTTCACTAATATTGCATAAAGCAAGGCCGTGGAATACACGGCAACACAAAGGACTGCCCCAGACTGCCCTAAACATCTGCCCCAGAAGCGCTTCTTACTTACCAACATAATTTAATTTTTAAGTCATGAGTCATGACTTATTGCGTTTCTATTTGCTTATTTTTTATTTTATTTTATTAACATACATACTTGTGTATTTCATTACAGTTAAAACCAAGGAAAATAATAAATAATAAAGGCTGAATAAAAGTTCTGTGTAAGATTAAGTTAACTGCAGGTAGGGGGCGAAATTCGTACGTGACGTATTTCAGGATTTAATATCGTTTATGAAGATAATTAATTTTATCAAGTGAGCACAACGGCATTGTAATAATATAGGACTATAAGAAATTGCCGAAGGTATTAAGAGATATGGCAGTGTAGCAGAGAAACGTTTGAAATATTACGTGTATCGTCTTGGCAGATTAAGTAATATGCGCAAAATCTCGTTAAGTTGATAATGTGTTTGTTAGCAATTAAACGATGTGCGAACAGGTAACGTTCAAAGGCACCTGAGAGCGACTTGTTGTTTTATAATAAATACTTGTTTAAGGCGCCTCATGAATAAATTAGGGGTGCTTTTTTCATGTGTATTTCAGGAAATACTAGGCAAATCGTAATCAATTTCTGGTATATGTAATTTGACTGTATAATCTAGGTTTTTCATGAAGGAAAACGTGTTTGGATAAAATTTTCTCGATAGAAAATAAATCCAAAGTCAACCCTTTTTTCCAATATTTTTTCCTTTTTTACCGCAGTAGTAGTAAATATGATCTTTCTATTAATTGCAATATGCGGGGAATTGTTGTTATTAGCGATTTGAAGATTAAAATGTAATTCCCTGGAATAGCTTATTTTTTATGTTTTTTTTCCGTTTTGGCGCTTACGTTGATTCAGATTAGGCGCGAGCGCACAATTGCCGTCCCACTTATTCCTGTTCCCGAGTTATATTTGCTTCTCACTTCCGCAATCTTCGTTGACCTTGGTTTGTAATTATTCGTACCTCGCCTTAACCCTCCGAATGTGATACGTCACCCAAATGGTTTTCCGTTGAAAACTTTAGTTTCCGCGGGAATTTCTACGCGTCCTTTTTGGTAAGTGACGCGGACGCGTGTGTGGCAGTGGGAAGCGGATGCCTGCCACGTTCCTAGGCAGGTAAGTTTGACTACTCGACGTATGTGGTACATAGCGTCATTAGTGTAACTTTTTTAGAAATATTTATTTATGTAAGTACAACACATAATTATCATAAAAGAGAACGTTACTAGTTGAACTTATTCATAATACTTATACTTAATTTAACGAACGAAATTTTTTTTGAATATACACAGAACCACAATATTAAAGATTTGTTTAAATATACACAAACGAAAAGAAAAAGTACAAAATTATTTAATCCTTCTATTCTCTATATACTATAACATTGGACTTATAGTAGATGTTTGCATTAGTGAATGTTGTAGTGGACCAATATAGTCGTATAATAAGGGGATACAGTTTCCAACGGTACCTAACAACTCTCTCTCTAACTCACAGTAACTGTTAGGAAACTCTAATCTAATTCGCTTCAACTCTCATGTAACGCTGTCACCTACATGCTCTCTAGGGTTTGAAAACGGAAAAACCGAAATCGAAAGTTTGAGTAACTGAAATATTTCCTCTAATAATATCGGCTTCAGAATTGGTACGAACGTCTGTAAAAAATTAAAAAACTTACCGGTTAAATTCACCGACCGCAATTCCGCGTTGTCCTAGGATAAGCGCAGATAAATTTACAAACACCTACCAAATAACGGTTTTGACGTTGAATATCCGTTTTTACCGGTATAAAATAAATCAATTTCAGTTCAAGGGTCAATTTCACGAGTTTGTCACACGAATGAGATTAACGATTGACGCGTCATTCGTGTGACGTGAATTACGGTGTTGCGCACGCTGCAAATAGCGTTGCAAGCATTTCGAATCTGCTACGAACGTTGTTACGGCACGCTGTAAATAGCGTTGCAAGCGTTACGAATCTTCTACGAGGGTCGATTTCACGAAATTTTATGTCACACGAATGAAATTAATTCACATGAATGACGCATCATTCGTGTGACCTGAAATCGACCCTCAACCCTCTGCCGTATAACGAACAGAGTGTCGTACTTCCAACTAAAGCTTTAAACTAACGAGACAACTTTTCTAATACGAGCAGAATAACCATATTGAATATTAACATATTCCTTATAGCGCATGAAATTGCGATAAGTTGACATGCTTAAATCTAACTTTGAATTGCTCTTTTATTTATTAACGATCGTTGTTAGACTAGTTAATTATTTTATTGAACATTAAGCGGACCTTTTAATGGTGTGATCTGGACTACACTAGGATACCCTTTCCTTGAAAATTTGGAACCAGAAACAAAAACGATCTACCAGCCGCGACCGGGACCTCCGGTAATAAACAACTTTTATCATAATATACAGATGTTTGTTAACAACCGGTCCTTGTTGTATTGAATAATTTATGTCAGTTGACAAGTAATTAGAAAGTTTATTTAGAACCGTGCGTATTTTAGGCGCGTTAATTTGGGAAGGAGCGATGGTTTTAAATAGGTTATCGAATGAAAGTTGTAAACCAATTATCTGGTATTTGAATAATACGTTTAGCACGGTTTCGGTGAGAATAAAGGAAGTTGTTTAATATGGACCTGTATTAAATGTATTTACGAAATGGAAGCCGGGGTTTTGAACGCTGCCTGTGGCCAATAAAATAAAACTTTATATTAAGTATTATTGGTCTCTTTGCATTGGTATTTGGTCATTCATTGCCTACAATTTTACAAATATAAATGGGATTTTTATATATACTTATGTCAACTAAATATGTTTTCTATCTATATATATAAAAATGAATTGCTGTTCGTTAGTCTCACTAAAACTCGAGAACGGCTGAACGGATTTATCTTATCTTAGTCTTGAAATGTTCGTGGAGGTCTAGGGAAGGTTTAAAAGGCGAGAAAAAATCGAATAATTTCCGGGAAAACCCTAAAAACAGCCCTTTTCTATTTCCCATACAAACGTTTTCTAGAGTCAATCGTTTTCTAGAGTCAATTTGAACTTTATAGCTATTCAATAAAGTTCATATTAAATTGAGGCAGTACGAAGTCTGCCGGGTCAGCTAGTTTAAAATAAATATTGAATTTGTAGCATTTTTTCATCGTCTCGCCCTCAGCAGGGGTATAGGGCTTTCAGTACATTTGTTCCATTAGCTCTATCTTAGGCCATCTGCTCTAGCTATGCCTAATGTGAGCTCACAGTGGCCACAATTATGTTATCCTGAATTTCCGACCTATATTAAATTCAGTCGTCCAGTATTCATTCTATTTGGAGAATCATAGAACGACACAAGCTAAAAAAAAAAATTTTGAACATTGAATTTGATCCTTAGTCGACTCGACATTCGATTTATCCAATTCCTATCCTTGATATCTCGTTATTTTTGTGACGTCATAGTAATGAACCCATGCTGACTTGCAGATATTTTGATAGGAATTTAAATGGCGACCACACCGCTCTGTTTTTGCCAGGCAGGATAATTTATTATAGGGCGACCAATTCTTTGCAATATTTTTATAAAACCCCCATGGACCCCCTTCTGTACCCCTTGGCAAGAAATGCTAGACATTAAATGATGGCAACATATTTGGTTTGTCAATCAAACACGCAGTAATGCAATAATATGTCGCATATCTTGCCATTATTCTTGTCTAGCATTCCTTGCCAAGGTATAGATCCTGGACACAGGACCATCCACAATGACGGACAGTGTGATTTTTACATCACGTGTGTTTAGTATTACGTGTTTTATTAACCACTAGAATGTCTGCCCCCCCCCCCCCCCTCAAAATACGTTTCGCGAATTTTTTATGAAAACGGTTTCTGCTGTTGAATAACTATTAGAGCTAGAAAGAGGTAATTTTTTCCTAAAACCTCATAAAATGCAGCAGCTAATGATGTGATTAGGCCGCACTTGGCCGGTTTTTTGTGTGCAATATAGAATTCATAATTTGCACACAAAAAAAAACCAGCCAAGTGCGAGTCGGACTCGCACACGAAGAGTTCCATACCATCTATAAAAACGTCAAAAAAAACATGTCATGGCAACAGAAATACATCATCTGTGAAAATTTCAACTGTCTAGCTATCACGGTTCTTGAGATACAGCCTGGTGACAGCCCGACAGACGGACAGCGGAGGCTTAGCAATAGGGTCCCGTTTGGCACCCTTCGGGTACGGAACCCTAAAAATCGGCAAAATAATCATGTCTGTTGTATGGGAGCCCCCTTTAATATTTATTAGAATCTGTTTTTTAATATTAGAATTTGTTGTTACAGCGGCAACAGAAATATATCATCTGTGAAAATTTAATCTGTCTAGCTAGCACGGTTCATGATGAGATACAGCCAGGTGACAGACGGACAGACGCACGAGTGATCCTATATAAGGTTTGGTCCTTCTGAGATACGAAATCCTAAAAAGAAACTTTTTTTTACGTTTGACAAAGCAAATAGTTCATAATTCATAATTCATAATTTCTTTATTGCACACAAAAAAAAAAGTTAACAAATCATGGTAGGTAATATAAAGTGTACAATGGCGAGCTTATCTCTAAAAAGAGATCTCTTCCAGCAAACCAAGTTTCGATGAGAGAGGTTGATAGCTGAGCGGGGGTAGACCCATGTGTACAACAATAAATTTAAAAGGTTACTTAGTTGTAAGTCTCGAGTCAGCTGAAACTTTACTATCCAAACTTATTACCACCCACACAGCAGACCTAGGAATTTGCTGTTAGCCAATGTGAAACACGAGCGAGAGAGTACAAATCGGTAATTTGTAGAGGCACTGTGAACTCGACTTTGTCAAAGTCGGGGTGCATAACTCATTTTTCCGCATTGCCCTGCGAACGTTCATATTTCTTCTTGACAGAAACCGTTCTTGCTGTTACGAAATTGTAGAAGATCGCGATCTGTGATGTTGTGCGAATGTGTAAAAGATGTATAATAAAAGGGTATTGTCACGTTACGGAGGTTAACGAAAGCTAACCCCTGGTAGCGGAAGCGTAAGTTAAAAATAAAAGAAAGAAAATTTTGAAAAGTAGAGAATTTTGAAAAAATAGAGAATTCAGAAAAAGAGTTCCTAAAGAAATGAAAAAGAGAAATAAGGTCTTGAGTCTTTTTATTTTACAGAGTATCCTACCTAACCTACCTAAAATTTATTCGTACTAAAACAATTATATTGACTAAAACTATGATCGAAGCTAAAACTACCTAACTATCTGTGAAATACACTATCACAGGCACAAACGAGAGTATGAAACGATGACGGACTCAGGGAATGAAGGGCGGTGGAGCAGTGGGGTATCGGCAGAGAAATTTAGGTTTCCTCACGATTTTTCGATCACCGTTATGGTTGCCTTAATTGTATTTTTCGTTAGTTCACATTACAGTTACCGCCCTAAATGTCCGCCCTTATGAGAACAATGCCTATCGAAAATCATTTTATCTGGACTATTGGCCAGAAGGCATATCGTCTACCGACGCCTTGGAGGAACGCGGCCTTTCCTAGTTGCTCGAAGACCGACGCTATAGGGAGGCTAGACCGACGAGGAAGAAAATCCCTAGCTAGGCTTAAGTAAAGTTAGGTTAGTCTCATAAAATGTTACATATCTCTAGTTTTAAGGTATTTGTCAATGTGGGTTTTATACCTCAAATAAAAAGATTATTACATTATTATTTATTTAAGTGTTTATGGGCCGGTTTCTGAATTGAGAAATTCACTGAGTTTATACTTAAGTATCGTGTTGTCACGTCCTTTTTTGTGACAACTGCAGAGACAGAACGATACTTAAGTACATAATCAATTAAATTCTCAACTCAGAAACCGGCCCTATGTTTCCTAACTGGGAATTATGACAACTCCCACTTGACATTTTGTTATTGATATACTTTCTTGTCGTAACAGATTATTTGTTATACCGCCAGCAATTTTTCAATTTCAATTTAATGTTCATAAGTTATCCATAGGTCTCTGGTTGATATCCGGCTCGAAGGACCATGTTCGTCGGAGCCTAGGTTTGTGGATAACTCAAAACACTGATTCACATATTATTACGATTTTTGTACGTGCGAGCACACACTACCTCGTTTGGCGATCACATCCAAGCAGTTTGGAAGTTTAACTAAATAAATAATTAAAAACTAAGCTGTTGCCAGTTGTCAACAATGTACGGCAGAAAAATCATCCTAGGGGATCAGGGATCTATGAGAATAAGTACCTAAAACGCGTAGCGAAGTAGCGCCTCAAGCAGCTATGGCTGTGAGTAAGCTGTGAGTTCTAAAACCATCAAAATTCAAATTCAGTTCTTACAGAAGCTGGCCGTTCGACTTTGAACGTTAAAATAATTTACATTGTTTGGTAATAAATAGAAGCTCAGTCTTTGTTGTGATCCCCGTAGCCTTTTCTGTTTACTTGTGCACAAAGGAATCTTACGATACCTTTCAGCTCAAGGAAAATATTTAATGTTATATTTTGTACAATTTTGTTTTTGTAATGCAATTTACTTTGGCCATACTGAAAGTTTTGGACGCGGCCAGTCGTTAATATATGAAGTCCTATAGTGGCCGATTTCTCGTGAAGGTTGACCGTCTGAAGTGAAAACTGGAGATAACGTAACTGCTGTCTAACAGAGGAAACCCGACCAATTACTACTAGTGGCTCTGTGAGCTGTAGACCTCGCGAGTATGTCGGTGGGAAAGCTGTACAAACTTATGAATGTACCTGGTTACGTACATCCAGTATGAAAGTAGCCGCACCAATAACTTTGTAAACTACATTTTGCGATCTAAAATACAACCTATTGACTTTTTACTAAAATTAAATAGTCTGTTTCACTCTCATGGTCTTTACGAATCCAACGACACCCCATTTGTTAATATCCATTTTTACATTTTAAAACCCCATATCTCCTAAGGCTGGACAAAAAGATTATATTTAATTGTTTAACCTACTCACAAAATTTCACGCGAATCAGTTGAGAAATGCGCCCTGTAGAGGAAAAAAAACAAACAAACAAACAAACATACGAAAGCATTTTTGCCCAATCCTGAAACGGAGACGCTTCGCTCGCTTCGCTCGCTCGGTCAATGACGATCTAAGTAGATATTCAGGGATAACATTACCTATGTGTGAGACAAATGCAAAAAAAATACAAGAAAATTTTAGAAAATGGTGTCGATGGTTTCCCCATGAACTGACATCAACTCAGAAACACGACCGTTTTTGGGGGTAAAAAATCGATCGAGCTCGGTCTCATACTGAAAAATCGCGTATTTCCGAGTTTATGCTTTTCTCCTTGCCGCGCAATAAGATTGGCAATTTCACTTTAGCACAATGAAAATAAGGCATAAATTCCAATGACAATAAAAATGTAAGTAAACTCATTGCGACCTCAGATCACGTGACACTTTTTGGGTATCTTCGGAAAATTTACACAAAAAGATTTTGTTCAAATAAGGTTGAATCTAAGTTCATCATCTGTTATTCAACCTTCTTGCTTGCTACTAAGCAACCAGGCACTTTGTTTTCCTCGTGAGTGTTAGGTTCACAGAATTCAATTTTTCTTGATTGAATATCTGAGCCTAAAACTCACGAGGAAAATAAAATGCCTGTTTGCTTCTCGTTTGCAGCTGTTCGAAAATGGAGCAGCAAATTAATCGATGTTAATACAGTCTGATGATATGAATACATTTTTTTATTGTGTTTCTACCACCAACCGCCGAGCAAAGCTCGGTAACCAGATTTTTATAGTTATTGTTTTATT
The DNA here is from genome assembly GCA_963457715.1 of Argyresthia albistria. Lineage (NCBI taxonomy): Eukaryota > Metazoa > Arthropoda > Insecta > Lepidoptera > Argyresthiidae > Argyresthia > Argyresthia albistria. The sequence goes on from OY735265.1 coordinate 3,891,789, forward strand.
TAAAAGTTACGCAATACTTTCAGTGTGGCCCTCAAAGTCGTCTTAGGTAAACCTACAGTATGAATTGAAGCTAATATTACCTTGTATCCCATACGTGATGGTAGTTCCATCATGCCACAACGTAACTATTTAGTAATCTGTGCCACAACTTGCATTCCGCAAACCAAAATTAAAGGGGTTAGCCCCCGTCCGTTGCATCTCTCTAGTTAACTGAAGATAACATTCTGTTTTTAGCAAATATTATGTTAATTCATTCAGATTCAGATTCATTTATTTGCATATGATTTTGGTAGAACATACAGTTCATTAATATAATTTTATTCCTTTTAACCCTTTCAGTCGAGAGATTGTCATTCTCCTGGCCGAGAAGGAAAAAAAATGACTTTAAAATTAGGGGAAATAAATTTTTCATCCCCTTGCAATAGACATTAATTGACGTCTTGGTACCTACCCACTTTCAAAGTCCTGGACTCTTTTGTCGAGAAGCCACTGGGCTGGACAACTTTATTATATAGCATGCAATTATTTTATTGTAGAAAGTAAAAGGAGAAGGTATATATGTACATAAGGTCTGCAATATTACTTTTTAATTCTTGATGAGCAAGAACTCCTTTAGGGCGTAAAAATTATGCTGCAGTAGCCATGCATGAGAACGGTTAGTGGGAGTTGTTTCGAGTTATTGGGCACTTTATTATATATTTTTATACTCATTGCATAACAATTATTTTGGTACCTACCTTGCTTTTCGTGGCACATGATCTAGTACTAGTCTGTTTGCATTTCTAGTATTTCTTGGGTACTTTTGTTCAGCTGTTGTGAACAGGGTTATGTTTTGATGGACGAATGTGGTGATTTCAAATATATATAAACAAGGTAAGGGCAGTATATTTAGATTGGAGAATAGCGGCTTGCACGACTCCAGCGCTGCAGCTGCCCACCATGGCCCGTATACATTTCTTTTGGATGATGAACGCTCTGCTGAAATCTGTACCATTTCCCCATTAAATTTATTCAGTCAGGTTATTATGCCCGGTAAAGCCACTCCACAAAGTACACGTGTAATGAGTAAACTTTTGTAATATCACGAAAAGCGGTCACCATTACTCGACAACAAATTGGGATGACTAGATAAAGCATAAAATTGCCGCCCTGAAATTAAAATTTTCGGAAATTTGTTACCCACCTAATGGGTACCATAATTAAGTTTGGTTACTGCGGAATTTTAATAAAGACTTAAGGGATGTTTATTAAACACCTGCCCGCGTTCATAAAGCCATCGGTTGAGGTTGTGACTTACTTGCAGAAGAAAGTCTTTTGAACAGAAGTACATATATTTTGGTAGTTGTTTACCTACTAATATTTCTCCAAAGGTCAGCGAATGTATTTTACATGTCATGTGATAAAATTAAATAACGATACTCATTTCGGAAAGTTTTATTTTACTGTTTACAAGTTGAATAAAGATTGGTGAAAATGGATTTGGCTCATCGGTCGATACATGCATAATTTTATTTCGAACTAACATGCACGTTTGGCATTTGCTGTAATGAGGGCGATTCATTAGTTATAATCGTGGTCGGGACATTAACCCAAATTTGATGAAAGCCTATTCATTCATGCGTTTTACATACATGAATCACATGATAACGTGTAATATTGCTGGTCATGTAATTTCACTTTAGTAGTCGCTATGGGTTCGTGTTGTGATGTACTTGTATCACATCCTTAGGAAATAAATGGTCCCATTTTAAGACTCGATACAATAACATCGTGAGAGAAAAATAAAAACCGGCCAAGTGCGAGTAGGACTCGCGCACCAAGGGTTCCGATCACACTTGGAGAGCGTTACACGTGTAATTAGGTTTCCACATAAAAAACTAAAGTGTGATGTCATCCATGTAAACGAAATTGAATATTTTTTAGAAAGACAGAAATTTGCAGTTTTCAGATTTTTCCCTTTATTTGTGCTATAAGACCTTGCTTCGTGCCAAATTTCATGATTCTAGGTCAACGTAAAGTACCCTCTAGGTTTTGATTCCCTTGCGAATATCAGCAATTTCAGCAAAATTTAGACATATGCGGTATCTTTTGATTGCGTTGACCTTTAAGTTTGATTTTTTCACAATTTTAAGAGTGCACAGACTTAAGTAATCGATATTAATTTCAACTTAATACCTCCATGCGTTTCTGAGAAAAAGTCTTAACAGACGGTGAGACAGACAGACAGACAGACAGACAGACAGAAATTTACAGTTTTCGGATTTCTTCCTTAACTTGTGCTATAAGACCTTCCTACATTCCAAATTTCATGACCCTAGGCCAACCGGAAGTACCCTATAGGTTTTGATTCCCTTGCGAGTTCCACGCGAGTTCATACAAATCCAGCAAAATTATGACATAATATCGCGGTATGTTTTGATTGCGTGGACCTAGAAGTTTAATTTTTTCACAGCTCCAAGGGACCATAGACCTGAGTAATCGATATTAATTTCAACATTATACCTCCACGCGTTCCTGAGAAAAGGGGTCGTGACAGACGGACGGACAGACAGACAGACAGACAGACAGACAGACGGACAACAAAGTGATCCTATAAGGGTTCCTTTTTTCCTTTTAAGGATCGGAACCCTAAAAATATACTCATGAGTAGACTGAACATGAATGAATTGGCAAACTAATTATTTGTTGTCATGTTTTGTGCCCGTTGAAATGTGATTCCGGATGCCAAGAGAGTCGGAGAGTGGAATTGACAAATACTCTGGCGTCTTTGTACAGTCTGACTTACATACTAATTTAGTGTGCAAGCCTGCCCAGATTATTGCGTTGCATACCGTACGTATTGCAAAAAGTTACCTCTTGTTTATGTTTGCATTTGCATCATAGAGTAAATTATACAGGGTGTAACAGGAAGGTGTAGTCATATTTTAGGGGGTTTTCAGGGACATTATTCTGAGCAACTTTCACTATGAAACCGAACCGAGAAACTTTAATTTTCACTTCTACCAATCAGTTGACCACCCGGACCAAAATGTATGGAGCAATGAAAAATAAAGTTGCTCTGATCAAATCGGTTTCATAGTTAAAGTTGCTCAAAATAGTCTCCCTACAACCCCCTAACCCTAAAATATGTTCTGCTACATCATGAGCCTCGATTACGAACGTTTTCAAGATCGTAAAACGTTTTCGAAAACGCAGGAAATTATATTTTATGTCAGAATAAGAATCACTGACATTAGACTTTTCGATAGTTTTCTATCGAATCTTTGTTCGTGATTGGGCTACTGTAGTATGCATCTCGATATTATATTATTATCAAGACGTCAAGATGATTGGTAAACCTAGTACCAGAATTGGCCCCCGGGTTACTGAAGAGGATCCAAACATGTGTGAATGTATGATAGGAGAAAGGGAGAGCTTGAGAAAAGCAGGACCTAAACAGTGATTTGATTTTGATTTTCAAAAGTCTTTATTAACGATTTAAACATATTACACCACATATCGTAAATAAACAACTATATATGGATTATATTAAATAACTTAATGCTTTATCGGGCTGTAGTCGCCTATGAAAGCTTAAATAACAATAAATACTAAAATCAACTAATAACATTATGGCGCAAGGTACTAACAATACATCAGATAAATGAGGTTTTTGACATTGCAATCCTAAGTGGTGGATATACATTCTAATCAGTGGTATATACTTATAAAACTAACGCCCGTTTTCATTAACGTCGAACAAGGAAACGCCTTACTAAGTAACTCCTAATTTATGGCAATACTTAGCATAAAGTTCCGTTTCACCAATCTATTTGTCCTATCCTAAGAGTAGCCTAGTTTTTTGACAGTTGTTCATGGTTTTGTTCGTCAATCTATCACATGTCTCTCTCCAACACATGAGACTGTCACATGTGTCAGTTTAGGGGCACCTAAGCACTACGCCCTCCCAAATCGGTGTCGTAACTTTAGGTCAGCCTAACGTCATTAGTCGTGACTTAAGGGTTAGTGAAACGTGTTTTTGCTCTAGGCAACTCCTAAATATTTAGGCATCTGATTTAGGCGTGTCCTATGGTTAGTGAAAGCGGGTGTAAGAGGCACTGTCATAGGTGTGACGCGGTGGACCCCTTACATACCGACGTAAGATAAAAGATTCATCGCACGCAGCACATCCACGGCAGTCGCTAAGGACCTAAACAGTATTGCCCTGCTTTTTCGTACTAAAACTTATACGAAAAAGCAGGGCAATCCTGCTTTAACCCTAGAGTACTAATATGATTTTTTTACTGCTTAGTACTATTCATCGCTTGGGAGGCTACTTTTTAAATAATCGGTTAAGTGCGGGTCGGTATCGCACACGAAGGGTACCGTACCATCGTACAACAAATCAAAAGCACTCAAAACAATAAAAAAATAAACAAAAAGAAAATTTAAAAAGTTTATGCCTTCATGAGATTTGAACCGACGACCTCCGGATTGAGAGTCTACACTACATCATACCGGCTAACCACAACCATGTGGGTTGACGCGAAATATGCTATCATACATATTTAAATGTGTAGTATATGTGTCTATGACATGGTTGCTATGACAATAAATAAATAGTTTCAGTCAAGATCTCCATTTTTAAATGCGTAAGTGTATCTAAACACGTCTCTTGTATCGGGGCCCCCTTTAATTGGCAATATCTCTCGTATTTCAGTATTTGTGGTTGATGCGGCAACAGATATACACATTCTATGAAAATTTCAGCTTTCTAGCTATTACGGTTCGTGCAGACGGACCCGGTGACAGACAGGACGGACGGACGGACGGACGGACGGACAGACGGACAGCGAAGTCTCAGTAATAGGGTCCCGTTTGGCACCCTTCGGGTACGGTACCCTAAAAACAAGTAGTATTTTTTATCTTCTTTCTTTAAGTATACAAAAAAAAACTTTACATAATAGGCCCTACCTTTGCCCTTTAAAATAAAATAATAAAAACAAACTTTTCTAAACAAAAAACATCACTAATGGTGCTTTAAACATAACATATACGTATTTTTTTTGGCAAAACATGGTCTTAGAAAATAAATGACAAAATATTATTTTTGTGTAACTTCTTAAAAACTAAACAAAAAATTATAATTGAAACAAAAAGTAAACTTTAGAAAAAACCGACTTCCACAAACCCTATTTGATTAGATTGAGTTTAGCACCTACCTCGCTCAGCGAATTAGCATAGCGATACAGCGAGGTAATGGTGCCAGCATGTTGGGCACCCTGCCACTCGACGGTGGCGGTGACCTTAAGGATATTTTTTATTTAATTTAATTGTTTTTAGTAGTAAGTTAATTGTATATACATATCAATAATTTTATGTAATAAATGATTCCCAGGATATTTAAAAAAAAAAAAAAAAAGATACGCGTGTAGCACCGTACACGTGTTAGAAGTAAAACTTCTGTAGCTAGATCATTAAGTGGTACCTATACTATACACCTATACCTACCTATACTAAAAGAGATTTAAATTTCCAATTTTGAGATCCAAACTCTGCTTCAAGTTACTTTTAAGTTTCAGACGTCCGATTATTTGAAATTATTTAAACTTGTACTTACTTTTAATACGTCATGTCATTTATTTCCCACCATTCCTTATCTACAATTTGTCGCGCTCGTGGTGATATACTTAACTCATTCAATAGTGTCACTACTATTGTTCTGAGGTCACTACTATTTGCATCTCGCTCAGATTATATACCATCTGACGTCACGTCTTTTAGCCGTCTCGCTCAAATGTATGCATTGCTTTGCTTGTTTTAGAAATCCATATCGACCCGTGTGACATTGATGAAACTCTTTTCTTACAAACTGTATGGATCGCATCGCACAGCTGTCAAACATAAGTTCCGGTTCCAACAAAGAGGTTGAACGAAGTAGTTTTTGGTCACGTCACTGGTTTTGTTTATCCCAGCCAGCGGCGGCGGCGGCGGCGGCGCCATCTTGGCCATACCGGAAATCAAGAACTCGTGGAAGAATGCTTAAAATAATTTTTATTTCTTAACGTTTCATCAGGTTTTTCTCTCACTAATTAACATTCTTTATTGTACGAATGTATTATTATCTTATCTGATTAGTTAAAAACCGTATTGAAAATAGTTGCGGTTTTAAAAGTCTTCAGCCGACCCTGACGTCACCGATTCCAATTTCCGTTACATTTCTTAGCCACTCGTGATAGCACCCGGCTAGCAGCAATTGAAAAGCAAATATATGAATAACCCACAGTTGAGAGGTTAAATAAATTTTACCCCCGTGCCCCAAGAAGTTTTACTTCAAAAACTAACTGTAACCCCTTATCCCCCCCCCCCGTTGGGGACTTAATTTTGTCAAATCCCATCTCAATGCTACCCCACGCTACTAAGGAACCTCTGTACAAAGTTTCATGGCTCTAGGTCCACCGGATTAGGCTATGCGTTGCCTGCCCATCAGCCACGCATTGTATTTGTACCTAGTATTGAGCAGTTCTGGTGGCCACATGTGGTCTTCATCAGCAGTTCCGCATCACAATATTATGCTTTCCATGTGCATCTGCACGAGTTATTACGAAAAACCCAAAAATCACTATAGGTCTGCCTATAATATTTGAAGAGTTCTCTCGATTTCTCCAGGATCCCATCAACAGATCCTGACCTGGTGTCAATGGGACCACCCTTGAGGTATTACCTATACGCCGAAAAAAGATTTGTTCAAATCGGTTCATAATTGGCGGAGTTATCGCGTAACAAACATAGAAAAAAAAAAAAAAACATACGGGTCGAATTGAGAACCTCCTCCTTTTTTTGAAGTCGGTTGAAAAAGTTAGGCAGATAGTTGTGTGGATCCCAGTCTCCTAAACTAGGTTTATCACCTGTATTTCAGGAGGCAGGGCTCTTCCATTATTTGGTCGTTGAATTTTGTAACAAATTTAATAAAACACCATCTAAAAAGTAGTTTATGAAATGGGTAATGAGATATGTGTAGTGTAAGTGTGGGTGTGTGAGGAAGAGGATTGGGAATGAATGAGGGAAGTGGGTTTATGTAAAAATGTATGAACTTTTCATTGAGTTTAGTTACCAGGGGTATGAGACTATATGAATTGTCTCTGGACCGTGCAGAGCCACTATCGTATTTAGGTAATAATGGAGCAAGGCGCCGCGCCGCGCCGCCACCATCTACGCTTCGCCAACTGAACAGCAGACTATACTTATTCTTTACTTTATACTTTATTGCACAGAAAACATAATACAGACACTTAATATTGGAAAAAACATGTACAAAGGCGAGCTTATCTATAATAACAGACATTATAATAACTGACAGCCGAAGTGATGTTTTCATAGTGGCGTCAGTAGTTCCGCTTTGGCCGTTAACTTGGTGGCTCTGTAAGGATCAATAACCGGCCAAGTGCAAGTCGAACTCGCGCACGAAGGGTTCCGTACTATTATCTATAAAAAACCACAAAAAAAACACGTTAGTTGAATGGGAGCCCCCCTTAATATTAAATCTCTTTTGTTTTTTTAGTATTTGTTGTTATGGCGGCAACAGAAATACATCATCTGTATAAATTTCAACTGTCTAGCTACCACGGTTCATGAGATACAGCCTGGTGACAGACAGACAGACAGCCATATGGACGGACAGCGAAGTCTCAGTAATAGGGTCCCGTTTGGCACCCTTCGGGTACAGAACCCTAGAAACGTCATAAAAGGCAAGCACAATAGACCATTTCGTTTTATATAATTAAAGAAAGTGTCTTGTTGCCAGTAAGAAATTGTATAATGGAAACCCTAATTTTAAAGGTCCAATCGCCAGAAAGTATATCCTCCCTGGAATGGTCTGCTAATTGTCAAACTTTGACGTTTAGGTACAAACAGATTAATATAGATTGCCCGAGGGAGACATTGATTATCCCGAAACTGGGTAAAATAACCATCGAGAGTTTTGGATCTCTGGTCATAAACCTTACAAAAGAAATATAATGTGTAGGTATTTTTATATCGTAACGCAAATGTTACTTAAACGATAAGAACAACATGATAAAATATGTTTAAACCATATGTAAGTGTTTGACGAAGTGCCGATCGATAGGTTCTAAATCACTGACAAATCATTTTTGTATGTAAAACTTGTGTAAAATGACAAATTTATCTGTCACAGAGCTTGTTAGAGGGGCTTCTTGACACAGTACGGTCCAAAAGTGCACAACGATAAATATGAAAATAATACACTATGTACTTACTAATAAGTACGTACATAAATAAATCAACTTACTATCAATGCCTACAGATAAAAATACCCTATATTATGTACATTAGGGTAGAGAAAGATAGTGTTATTTCAAGCGTTCGAAACAGCCACGGCGTTAATTAACCTTTTTTTTTTCGTTTGTACTCGTTTCTGGAAAATAAACGTATAATTGTAATTTATGTTTATTTATTGTTTATGTAAATAAAACACATTTGATATTTTCTTTTCCATAGCTTTCCCAGCCAAACTATCGCCGTTTCTTCCAGAATTTCTCACATATTGCTCTCTCCCTTCCCAAAAACAGGAGTTCCGACACGTGAAGGCTAATTACCAATTTCACGGTCTTTGTGGCTCCCCTGAGCCAAATTTAAATGGGGTTGTTCACCAAGCGAGAACTGTAAGGGCGATGCCTACTTCCGGTACCGCCGATTATAAATTGGTTTCTTGTATATCATCGAGCTTTTTCCTAGGAGGGGGTAGGTAGAGGCTATGAAGCTCCTGTTGAAAGATTTAAATCTCTCGCTTCCACAAAATTACTGGTACCTCTTCACGTGCAATCAACAAAATTAAAGGTAGGTACTAATTATACTTGCAGAATATCGGTTACATGATAGCATGATAGCTAGCCAGATTTGCCGATTTGACTATTTCTATCTAAGGCTCCGCTGTCCGTCTGTCCGTCCGTCCACCGTCCGTCCATCCGTCCGTCCGTCAGCGGGTCCTAGAGCATACATACAAAGAGACGTGTTTTTAATTTTCTTTTTGTTTTATTGTTTTAGTGCTTAAGTTGTGTTGTACGATGGTACGGTACCCTTCTTGTGCGATTCCGACTCGAACTTGCCGATTTAATGTTTAATCTTCTCTTGATACATTTATTTGGTCGAAATGGGAACAGCCCACCGGAAACGGCCTGTGTCCTTACGCGTCATAAATCATTCCGTTTCATGACTAAAAATTAAGGAGATTATGGGAAAACTTTAAGACATAAAACACACCAAATCGTAAAGTCACTGGGCTGAAAATCCTACTTTCATTTCCTACAGGTTTGGATTCAACTGTGAATTTTCAATTTCTAGTGTACAGAAAAACTCTTGAGCCATGATTGGACACAGAATTCTATAGAATTCTCTTGAAAATAAGGGGCCTAGCAGAATAGAACCAACTGACAATAGAAATCGAACAGTCGAGTAGATTGGATGTCGGTTAAATAACGATCTTCCAATTTATCTGGATGACCAGAAAATAATCAGAAAGACTAAGGGGCTTTGTGTCGTTTCAAGAAAGCAAATCTACACAGACTATAGACATATTTTATGGAAACTTCAACGTCATGGTAATAATAAGATAGTTTAGGGATTTGCAATACTTATAATTTCCAATGAAAATTTAACCAACCTGGAGCCATTACTAGGGAAAGGCAGAAAATAAGAGAGGTACTGTAGTAACTTTAAAACGCAATTCCTGGCGGTTAAACTGAAGTGTTTTTTCTTGTATTTATCAACAGCCCAATAAAATACAAGATAGCGAACAGACACAAACAAATCACGAATTCCTGTACGATTCGACTAGATTTAGTTCAAGTTTATTACTCCAGTGGCGTGTTTAGTGTTTAATGACTGTGTTAGCAGTTAAACCCGATTTGACAAAGAAGTTAAAGTGTGAGTTGGCCCGCGTTCTAAGGGTTCCGCTTTCCAAGTTTATCTTTTTGTTAAAAAAATAGATAAAGATTACAAAAAAAACAGTAGTGTAAGATATTCATCAACGACACCGACAACAACAACGACAGCATTTAATTTCTGATGATAATTACTTAAAACGGAATACATAGACTCGGATGTATTATTTAATGGTGTTCCGAATTTAGAAATTCGATAGCCCTTTAGAGTTTTACGAATACGAGATCCATCAACCAAATTGAAAACGAAAATAAAACCTTGCAAGTAACAAGATTTTTTAAATCAACGAAACAGAGAACGATATACTAAAAGCAAAGCCCCACTCTCATTTTGGCCAGTTTTTTGCCAATGGATCGCACAGATTGAATTCGTATGGTAAATCCTTAATTGTACTGCTATTTCTCTTTTTCCGGCTAAACAAAAACGATAACGAGTTTTGGTAAAAATTTACTGAATCATAAAACGGGTTGCCAAACAGAAACGCATGTTTTTATAAAAAGGGTCCACCAAATATAATTGTCACTGGGAAGGTGTGATCACTATAGCTGTCCAACGACCTTTTGGCGTGCGGTGACAGGTGAAACTGACATGATCATTGCATAATTAAATAATACGAAACGACTGTACTCATAATTAAGCCATACGACTAAATAAATAAATTGCATGAGGTTGCGTAAGTGACCCAGTGTTCCCAGTATGTCACACCACCTTTTGTTACACTGTTACATTCTGGGACTTTTTTCACTTTTTTCCCATTACGTCACACCTTTAATTTAATGGGATTTTATGTCACACCCTTGTGACATAAGAGTGTGACAAACTGGCACTCAAGTTTTTTGAAAATTCCCTTGATAATTCCCAGCATGTTACAGGTGTGACATAATGGGAAAGAAAGTAAAAAAAGTCCCAGTATGTAATAGTGTAGCAAAAGGTGGTGTGACATACTGGGAACACACGGAAGTGATGCCCCCTGTAAACGTCACTTACACGACAAAAGATCGTTGGACAGGTATACCCATGGACAGCGAGCAAGTGACAGATCCCTGGGTATACCTACCCAATTACAATGGTAACTTACTCCTCTTAAGGGCTACCAAAGGAGAACAATCTTGTTCAGAGTATAGAATTTCAAAAAGGTGCGATATTTTTGACGCTGAGTGTATGAAGGTATATTTAAAGTTCGAAATTATGCCCGAAGTAAATATAAATATAAATGCGGGACTTTTAACATGATATTTCTGGCTGGCTAAAAATGCCACCCTACTTGGGAAAAGGCGTGACTTATGTGTGTGTATAATAATTCTAAGTCTTACGCAGTACTCAACTTCCTTGATTTATTTCGCGTTTTTACGACCACACTTTTCTTGGCAAATGATAACTCCAGCCTATCAAGTAGGCTCCCATTTACGGCCAGCCAACTAACTGTAGGAAATCACGTGCACCATAAAAAGGGCCTCCCTAAGTCGTGGCTGAGCTACCTATAAACAACCGCAGCATGTTATTATGGGCACCTAATCAAATGATAGCATCTCAACATCGGCCGATGCGACTTAATCTTGTACTAGGGTGCCGTGGTCGAAGGAAATAACGGGCTGCCGACAGTAAATATAAATAAGAGAATATTTTTCTAGCAAAATATAATTAAGGGTCTGGCTAGAACATTTATTTAGAAAGGTGTTAGTTTGATCGATGGTGTAGTTTAGATGCTACGTTTTCTTGTTCGTGTTAGTGGCGATCTTTCCATCCTCAGATAGTGTATATCTGTCTGTTTATCTGAGGCATTTGACATTTTACACGTACATGAAATGTCAAATAAAGTTATCTGACTGCTTATCCGTCTCTTGAGAGATCGGGCCTTAGATTGGTTCGCTTTAAAACAACATAATTTCGTAAAATTCTTGTCAATTCTGTTATAACATCTCACATTTTAGAAATAAATATTTATATTATATAGCTTATAAGCTATAAATATTTTTTTTTACTCAATCGGAATATTAAATTAAGGCGTTATAACAACTTCCAAACATCTTCGTAATATCTTTGTGGCATACTCATTGGGTACGTATTTTAAAACGCAGTGTTTATTATATATCTTTCAAAAGAGCTAAGCGAGTTTATTTGGATATTTTTTTCAAACTGTCCGCGCGTGTAACAAAACGTAGAGAGGCATACAGGGGAGTAGCAGGGGCCCAACACACACCTTTATATAAGGCGCTGGGCACTAGGCCCAGCTGTCTTTTGCATATATTGTTCAAACTAGCGAACTCAAGCTCGACTCTGTAATTTTTAGTCTTTCATTACAAGTATATTTTGTTTATTTGAGTTTCAATTGCCTATAGACACAAATAAATCAGCTGATTAGCCAAACCCATAGAGACGAAGCAATTTTAAACAACGTGTTAATAAAAATAGCTAATCAATCATGCTTTAATAATGAGTAATGAGCCTCAGCGCTTACAAGCATTTTTGGTTAAACAAACACTTTCTGGTTGAATTTTTGCTTTTCGAACTATATAATGTTGTTTGAACCAATGAGTATATTTATTTACATGCACTCAGCGTGCAAATAAAACAGCATACATAATAAAAATAAAGCAAACAAGTAGGAAAAATACGAGAATGTATATACAGAAACATTCATTAAATTAAATTAAATTAAATTAAATCATTTTATTTCCAGACATAAAGTCCAATACAATACAAATTATAAGTAAAATAGAAAGTTAAATGTCAAATGATAAAATAATCTTAGAAAAACCAAAATAAATGTCAACTTAATATAAAATAATGTCAATAGAATAAAAACTAATTATAATTATGGAACAATTCAATGATTTGACGATTAAGTACATTAGATTAAATGGGAATAAATAAAATTTTGATTTGATAATAATAATAATATTAATGAAATTGAAGGAAAATTCATAGGTTGCTGAAATTAATTAATTAATCTCACACATGCTCGCAAATATATGTTTTATTTGGTTCTTTATTACTTGTGATTAATAAAACATACCATATCTTTATATACAGACAAACACAATGCTTCAGCCCTGAATTAAGATACCCTGTGTACTGGCAACCAGAAACAGCTACGTCACAAACATGTTAACATCCAAGATCTGAGGTTATATTTAGGGTTCCGTACCAGAATGGTGTCAGCGAAATTTTTTTTCTCGTGCGACCGTCAACCAAACATTGTTTTTCTAGTGCAGAATAGTGTAACGAATAAAATTTAGTGACACTTATGACTTGTATACCTCTTCACTCAGTCCGGACTGAGTGAGAGAAGCTCGAAGTTTCATTCCATGAACCTGAGTAAATAGCTACAAACTTCGAGATCCTCTAACTCAGTCCGGACCGAGTGAATAGGTAGTACATGTCATACTAAGTTTTATTCGTTACACTATTCTGCACTAGAAAAATAAGGTTTCGAAATAAAATTGTAATAGCCTATTGTAATTTCAATAGCCTATAAAAATACATAACTATGGAGCGAACAGGTTAAGCGTCGTTGTAAAAAATTATACGATTTGTGTTTTCTATCCGAATATAAAAAATAATAAACTGTCCGGCACTTTAACTTTTGGCCCAAAATGAATTATCTCCTTTTTATAGAATGTGTAGGTATAACTCTTGCCGCTACAGCAATAATTACTCGAAAATCGTAATCAATTTCTGGTATGTGTAATTTGACTATATAATCTATGGTTTTCATGTTGGAAAACGTAATTGGATAAAATTTTCTCGATAGAAAATAAATCCAAAGTCAACTCTTTTTTCCAATATTTTTTCCTTTTAAACCGCAGTAGTAGTAAATATGATCTTTCTATTAATTGTAATATGTGGGGAATTGTTGTAACTAGCGATTTAAAATGAGCGATTCCGCGAAAATTTGAGCCTATTTAAAAAAAAAATCTTTTTCTGCAATTTTACGTCATTTCTATTCAGAATCAAGAGCTCTTCTCACCCCTATGAAGAAAAAAAATGTTGCGAGCGCACAATTGCCGAGTAATATTCGCTTCTCACTTCCGCAATCCTCGTTGACCTTGGTTTGTAAATTTTAATACCTTGCCTTAAGTCAATTTCAATATAGCAGCGCCTGGAATTTTTGGATAGCAAAATTACGAAATGAAGATTGAATATTGAACTGCACTTATTTCTTGTACAAATGGGGCGGAAGCCTTTGTGTGAGAGAATCGCACTTGACCGATTTTATTTTCTTCCTCTCCAGCTGAGTCTCGAACCCGGGAACTCTTAATTCAGAAGCTCAGCCTCGACCACACCACAGAGGTCGATAATAAATTTCGGATGATTTATTTATTACAACAGGATCAATTTAGCAGAGCAGCAAGTTTGTATTGCATCTAAGTTTGCTTTAAATGAAGCGATTAAAAGCAAATTATTCAAACGTACGATGAAGTGTAAGCTTCCATCCATCACTCATATACGAGTAGGTAGGTTTGACATGAAAAGTAGTCCAATCGTGTGTTTCGTACTTTTTTGGAAAGTGTTATTCCGAAATGATTGATGACACTGACTGGTCAGCGGCTATTCGAGTTTGGTTATTGTTTACACGGGCCCTTACACACGACGTTTTTTTACGCTCTGACGACGCGCGTTTTTGATGCGCGCGTCCTCTGCGCGTTTTCATCGCGTTTCGGCAGATTTTACACGTTTTTTGTCGCAAATGAAACGCGCTGTAAGCGCGCGTTTGTATCGATACAAACGCAAGTTGAACGCAAAAGAAACGCGCCGTAAGCGCGCGTTTGTATCGATACAAACGCAAGTTGAACGCAATTAGCAATACTGTGGTCAAAAGCGGCGCCGCCGATTGAATCAACGCGCGCTATACAAACGCGATACAAGCGCGCGTTTACAGCGCGTCCTATTTGCGTTTATTTGATACAAACGCAAGGATAATGTGTAAAGGTTAAAACGTGCCGGCTTCCTTGCGTTTACTGAGCATTCAACTTGCGTTTGTATCGATACAAACGAGCGTAAAAAAACGTCGTGTGTAAAGGCTCTAAGGTACAGACTGTTCTATACAACAGTAACTGTTCAGGGGAAAACATTCGCGTTCGGTCCAATTTTGAATGACCGGTTATTTTGGTAGATAGTTTCAAATGAACATTCATGATTCTGCTCTGTGACTAACTAGTATCGATTGACTGATAGAATTATTGAGTCTGGGAGCTGAAATGTTAAAAACCTAACTGATAGATGTCTTATTTATATATTTAAATTATATATGTTATCATTTGAATTTGACTTTATATCAATACCGCTGCCTTGACTTCTTGAAACATGCTCTCAATCCTTACATTATCTTCAAAACTAAGATAGTATTTCTCAGAATAATAGTTTTTTTCCATAATAATCATGGAGGAAATCTCTTGTTATAGATGAGTTCTCTAACTTTTTTGTATTATTTTTTTCAATCTTTAACCCCCTTAGTCGAGCCATTGTCATTCTCCTGGCCGAAAAGGGAAAAATATTGACATTAAAATTAGTTTGACAGTGGGTACCAACGTCAAAAATTAGACATTCATTGACGTCTTGGTACCCACTGTCAAAATAATTTTAATGTATTTTTTTTTAATAATTTTAATGTCAATATTGTTCCAAGGACTCTTTTGTCCTTACGCTACAGTGGGTGGACATAACATCTTTTAATATACAGGGTGGCAGCACAGTGCAGGGGCACATTTTTGTCCACTTTTAGTCAGTTATTCAATACACCATGTTGCGTGAGAGAGGCTAGCTTATACACATTATCTGTATATATGTTTTTATTCATTCGAATTATTTTTATGCCTGGTTTAAGGCCGGCCACATACAGCCGGCATTTTCCCGATTAGGAATTCGGGATTCAATCCCATACGAATCCGCAAATTCCCGAATCGGAAAAATTCCGTATGTATGTGGTAGATCCATAGATTTGTATGAGTTTACTGCGTTCGGGATGATTCCGTTACGGCATTCCGAATTGGAAAACCGACTGTATGTGGCGGCCTTAATGGGCCTATTAGACTACGCTGTCGGCAGGGCCCTGTCTGACTCACTGTCTCTTTCTAGTCGTTCCAAATGAGTGAGACATCTATACAAATCGTGCCCTGCCGACAGCGTAATGTAATAAGCTCTTAAGTCATAAAATAAAACATTGCTATTGAATTACAGAAGCCTATTTTTAGTCTTGCCACACCTCGGACACTCCATAGAACGCTCGTAAAATAATCACCTATTACTACTACATAGCCTAATGACATTTGTACACGTGCAAATGTGTGCGTAAACTCGTTCGTTTGTGAATGTGTGCGTTCAGATTCTATACAAAGTGTCTCCCGAAGAGGCTCCCCGACTCCGGGGTGGGGTGCGGTATCTGAATCAGCGCGGGGAAGGGAGTGGCCGTTCTGTACGGAGTACTATTATTTCTTCTGTGGTCTTGCAACACTTTACGCGAGAGTGGTCATAACCACGAATAATTTCCTGTTGGGAATAATTATTGTCAGTTAGGAAATTTTAATAAGGCCTAATTTGTAACATGGTTGTCTAATATACGCCGTAGATAATAAATTAATTTAAGCTGTCATGAATGTCCAAAACATAGTAATTGATAAAGAACGCCGACTAAAATAATGCAATGTAGACAGATGGCTCCTAATTTGGTAATTAGAAGCAACAAGTGTATTTTTTCTGGACGTGATAGCCTAGGTCTGAAGTTTTAGTAATGCAAAATTAACATATTCTTGGACTTGAGTTCAGAAAAGCAAGTAAACATTCAAAAATGAGGTCACAAGTAAAAAAATTAAAAAAACTTAAGCTACTATGGCTTGTTGCCAACATACCCTTATTACTACAAAGACGAAGTAAACTGACAACATCAAATGTCACTTCTTGTTGCCATATTCAGTTTCATAGTGAGTTTCTAAATAGAATGAAAAAGAATAGAGTAATTATTTACACTCAGAATTTGTAAAGAATATTTGTCAAAATTTAATATGACTATGCATTACGCTTTTTCCAATTTGAGGTGATGGCAGAAGCAAATTGTGCCCACTTTTTGTGAGTTATTCTATTGCAAATGCTTAATTTTTCTTAAGTACTTATTATTCGCAAATAAAGGTCTTTTATCATTTCTATCAATATCATTCTATATTGAGACATTCGAATGAACCAAATTATTCTTGACCCCATCACTAATTATTTTCCTCGTTGTTATAATAATAAGGGTATAAACGAGTTATGTACGATAATAATAGCCCGCGAAAAACTTCTCTCCTTCTGACAGTGGGCAAGGTGGGCGCCATATTCACTCAGAGATAAAAAGAACTCACTTCTTTTCATCATTTGCCCTTCCTCCGGGGTCAGTGCCCGTGAGTAAATAGGTATATGGATTGTTTGGATGTATTGATAGGAAATAGTATACTGAATAAAATGAGGTGGGCGTCCTATTGACTGGCATGTCATAAATTTTCTTTGATTACAGAGTCTACCAACCAAGGCTACGCTGAGTTGCCTTTAGAGAAGAACATGTTTAAAAAATTTCGTCTTTTGACAACGCCGTTGGTATTTTACGATTTTGTTTACAAATTAAGTTGGTATTATACTTCTTCTTCTTCTTACCTTTATGCTTCCCGACTACTTGAGGTTGGCGGTTAGCTCTCCCTTGTTTTTCGCTAAACGCATTAGCTGTTCTTCGCTGGCCACTCCCGCCCGTCCATTCCCTGATGTTGCGGAGTTATTTAATAAAGTATAAATCAACCTTATACCAAAACGTTTGTTTCTGGTTCCCACGACACAGTTTATACTAGTGTGGAGCCAGAATCAATGTTATGTGTCTGTTGTAAATGTTATGTTTTGTTTAAGGCTTAAGTATATTCGATGCCAATAAAATCTTGTGTCTAGAAGCATCAAGATGTCGTAGTCGCACTGTAAACTGTGCCACTGGATGCGGCTGTTGAAGTACTAAGATTTATGAATTGCTTAGTACTTAGGTATTACATTCATTTATTACGTATAGGGCTTTAAAGTAATTAGGTACCTACAAGACAAAGGACAAGCCCATGCCAATAGCCATAGCTGGAGTTATGGAGGTTTCCTTTTACATACATTACTTCTGGCCACGAGGATACCCTGTGTTGGGGGAACTCAGAAACGGTGATGCCACAAACATGTAAGCATCCAAGACCTCGGGGTTTTTTCTTCGTCCCCAGCCGGGATCCAAACCCGGGATCTCACTATTGGAAAGTACCAGAGACTATATATCGAATTGACTGCGCCTGCGGGGGAATGCGGTTCGCCAAACATTAGGTGGCCAACCCTACTGTGAGATGTTATCAGGCTCCCTATTAGGAATTGATTGCCCTATAGGCCTTTGACACAACTTTACGACTACTACCACCGAGTAGCGATAGTAGCCGAGTCATCCGACGAAACAATCGCCGCATAGAAATGGATACCCATCCAGGAGCTCTATTTATCAATCGCTCTTTTGCAAACGAGCGCTCTTTTCTACCGATTTTCGTTCGCCATATTCAAAATTTCGCACTTTTCAGTCATTCGCTCGGCAACGAGTGGTCAAAACCACTCGTTACGCCAGTTGAGTGATAAAATAGATGTCAAATATGTCAAACCTAACCAACCGATGAGGCATGAGTCAAAAAAGTGTCAGGGTGTCTACGTTTCGTTTCCTTTTCAATCAAATCTACTCTTAGTTCGGAAATAAAAATAAAAACTTTGACAAGTTTGACAGTTAACTTAGATTAAACAAATAACTCTCATTTAGTAACTCGTAAAAGAGAGAATTTAACTTCTCGTTTCCCACGGGGTATTTACCGGTTTTACCGGTTTTTACTTTTTCTGCGTGTAACGAATAAAAATCAACATTCCCATATTTAATGGCAACATCGAAGACTAACGGTTCAAAAATGCAAAAAATTGACGTCATGCGACATACAAGTCGAGCGTGATATACGCATGCGCATGGGATAGCACAAAAACACATACGTTAAATGCGTTTGCAGAGTTTGACTAGTTGCAGAAACGACTTACCAGCGCAGCGCTGTAGCCGGCAATATAATTAGAGTGCTTCCGGTCTTGAATAATAGAAGGTAAGGCAGAGGAAGCGCATACATTACCCGTAGTCCTTTAATGGTTAGCGTAATGTCCTGTTTACGATGCAATTGGATCAGCTGAGTGGTGGTGTGCATTTGCGTATCGACGATGTAGCGTAGATGCTTTAGCATTATTTGCATCCAAGTACTGAAATAGTTGCTCCGTACAAAGAATAGGGAGAGGCGGGAAGTGGACAGGCGGACGGCAGAAAAAAAAGCTAAACCAGCCGTGTGTGGGGATGCACAGAAATAGGTAGCTGCGGGTAACAATAGCTCGATGTTTAATTCGAACCACCGTTGGATTTCTCCACCGCGTTTGCCATGAAGTCGGAATGAGGTTGGGCGGAGGTGGGATATGTCCTCTGAGGCCGTGTTGCTCTCTGTGTTCGTACAAAGGAAAGGAAAGCTCTGTTTTCGAAACCAACTTTAATGCAATGACAAAAAAATTGTGACACCTATTTTTATACCCAAAAAACCGCCAGCTGACAGGAATAAACATTCCCGCGTTCCACAACCCATTGGGGAAGGACTTCCTGGAGCTGATCTCATCGTCACCCAGCGGCCAACGACGATTGTCACGAGGGAGCTCCGCCCAAGAAGTCACCAGGTACCTAATTGCTTCACGTTCCTAACCTCACCTCACATTTCTCATTCTAACCTAAAATTAAATATTCGCCCTTCTCAGCCCTGCATTCGTGATCTAATTAATGATTAATTGACCGGATTGAATATCCGAAATGTCTAAAACAAAAATTCATACTGGACGCCGTCGTTATCTACTCGAGCGATTGAAAAAGACTGCTTCACTTCACGGTGAGAGAGCATCAAACTTTGAATTCACGGTTGGGCGTCCATGCTCGCGTCTTTTGTTTGGACCTTTATCTACATCATGTCATGTACGCATGTGGGCGGTGCATACGGAATAAGTGGGTATACACGTGTAACGATTGATTTACCCATTGTATCTAGTTGGTTAAAATCTTAGAGCCGGTTGCATAAATCGAAATGTTATAGTGAGAACGCCAATGTTACACTAAACTCGATAAAATTTTAACAACTTCATATTTATAGAAATTACTTGCTTTCTATTTTAATTATGACTAGGTAGGTTTATATTAGGGCAATTCAAAAGTAAAATGTGATTCTTTCTCACTCTGTCAACTCGTTAAGCCCCTTCTTATAAATTGCAGCGGATTTCGTAACAAAATCAGTACAAAGCTGTAAGCGAAACTAACTCTAACTAGTCTAGATAAATTGCAGGTAAGGTAACTTTGACTGAATAAAATATTAGATAAACTTCGTAGTTGATACTTCAGCCCGCGTTTACCTAATGGTTTTGTAATGCGAAAATAATCTTCAAGTCTGATGTGATACAAGATACTCGCGATTAAGGCTCAGATATACTTGGAGGAAAAACGCGCATCAACATGTCGCGTGATGCTCAATCTACATGAATGACGAAATGACTGCAACGTTTTTCCCAAAATCATGTCCCCGCGACGGTTTACCTCTTTATTAATCTGTGGGTTTACTATGGTTACAATGTTGCAGCATAATGTAGGCTAAGCATGGCGGGAGATGATTAGGAAAATTGTGTCTCTTAGTGTATCTCAATCTCAGTCTTTAAATGTAACGTACGCGGGATATGTAACATTGTATTTGTATTAAGAATGATATCAAGACTAGAAAAGTCGCTTCTAACTTGATCAGTAAAAGGCTGAGCTACTGACTAAAAGAGCTGCTTTGGGTTGAGATTTAAATACCTCACTGGAAATTAATTTAAAAAAATAGCAAACATGGGTACAAATGAGCCTTTGCTATATACATTATAGGAAATGGCGTGAAGATAATTATCATACTTCTTTTTGGTAATTATGATGGTTCACAAACTCGCATCATATTAATATGCGTCTGATTGAGCCCATTGTCTGACTGTAAGCACGTAGAATATGAAAAATTTTCAAGCTGCAAAGAATAACACATCTAACAATTCTGTACAATCATAGGTTTACTAACTACCTAATTAGTCTGCCACGCAGCAAAATAAAAATACTAACAGGCCTTATAACAGGCCATAGTACACTAAACAAACACTTGACAGTTACAGGTGCAACCGAGAGCCCCCTATGCAGGGGTTGCATGGAAGTGGAAGAGACGGTCGAGCACATGTTGCTGGCATGGACAATTGAAACCAGGATAGCTATTCTGGGAGAACCTACAACGACGCATGAGTTCCTTGAACATCCAGGCCTCCTGCTCTAGTTTGTGCTGGATTTGGGATGGCTGAACTTAATGAGCGAGAGAAGGGGAAATGCACAAAGGCCCCGCACATGTGGGCCACGTGCAGGCGCTTTGGCCCCCTAAAAGAAGATACAAGATACCAATTCTGAATTTATTACGCTCGTGTTTGGTACCTTATTTCTCTAGCTGATAACAGAAACTGGTTGACACTAATTACACACACTAACAAAGTACACAAACAGGGAGCAAGAAGTTTGCGTACACAAAGTCCTGCTGTTATTTATCCGCCTTGCAAGCTTTTCCTTTGATGAAGGAATTCCGCCTCCAACAATTCGGAAGTTATGTTATGTCCAACGACTGATGACTTTTGGGATTATAGTATAGTATACACTTTTAGTATAGTTTAGAAAGTTAGTTAGTACCCACATTAAACTATCATTATCCCTCTCGCTCCGACGTCTTTTGTTCTCAATTGTTAGTTTGTTCGGCCTATGTCCATATAGCGTGTACTATTATCTCTTCTGTGCTATGGCCCTAGAAGTCGCAATATACGCAATATGGTTGTGGATTTTTGTTGATGTAATAAAATGAAAAATAAAATAAAATAAAATACGGTGTTTCGTGAACAAAAGATGTCTTTTGGCAGGAATCGGCAGGATTGATCTGTAGGTCCAAAGGATGGATTTAAGAAGTGGAGCCACCTGGATTTGTGACGCATGGGTAAGAGGAGTAGGGGTAAAGTTGTATAGGCAAAAATAAAATACTTTACCTATAGACTTAATAGAAAATAGTATCAACAACTGAATTTGTTTAAGTGTTGTGAAAAATGTCTTTTGCAGTTAAAAAGGAAATGTTAATTGCAATTCTAATTTATGTATTCCACACAAAAAAAAACAATCTCTTCGTGACTCAGATGGCCAATAAAGATAAAGTCTGTGAAAAATTTCGGTTTTATCCGACGCGACACCAATAGAAATCAATTCAGTAATTCAATGATATTAGCCTTCCGTCAACTATTAACTCCTCGTCCACTATACGTTACTAAGCTTAGGCCCGAACAGTGGCGGATTCAGGATTCTCGTTTGGAGGGGGAAGAGGGAGTGGTCAAGGGGCTTGATAGACCTCACTGAGAGTAGGTAAAACATAGCACTTTTGAACTGTACCATCCATGTAAGGGGGTTTGAGCCCCCTAACCTCCCCTCCCTGGATCCGCTACTGAGCCCAAATGTAAATTAACTTTAATATCGACCATTTAATTTTATTGGACCCATACATCAGCCAATCAAGAGGCGCAAATTGAATTAATTTCAGCTTTATTGATGTTATGAGAAAGTTCGTAAGCAAACAATGTGTGAACGATATTTTGATTTATCTTGCCTCGTGTTCTCATCTCAGATCATGATGGAAAATGAAAATGTTGTTTACGGGAAGCTAACTAATTAACAAGCAGCAAGGAGATTGCCATATAGACGTCTACAATTAGTCGGGTGGTATATTTTTAGATAATACAAGCTTGGTTGGTAATAATAATCTATGTGTATTATAATTAATTATGGAGTATTAAATTTCTGGCTAAACGTAAGCACAATAATAATTGTGCCTCTTCTACCCTGTATGGAAAAAAGCGTGACGCTTTGTTATTTTTGCTCTAACCAAAGAAAAACATCTTAACGATTATACTGATGCTTTAATTTATCAAGCTGTATTTTGCATCGATGACTCATGCCTTATGAACGAGTGTGCCTATTTTTGACAGCTGTCATCCGAAATGAAGATCTTGTCGATAGCTGTCATTATCTCCTCTCCATACACACCACTGGATCAGTAGTTTCCGAGATATGACAGTTTTCAGTTTGACATTGTCAAAGATAGTGACACCTGTCAAAAAACATGACACCTGTTAAAAATAGTGACACCTGTCAAAAAAGTGACACCTGTCAAAAGTAGAGACTTGCATGGCAATTCTGTCACTGCTACTCCGTGTGAGAAAATCCTGTTGGTTCGACAGTCGAACCATGGGTGTCGAACACCCCGGTTCACAAGGGACTCAGGAGCTCATCATAATTCTATGAAAACGAGCCAAAATACATTACACGTTACATGGCCAATGAGATTGGATGTCAGACACTATACCGGGTGTCTCATTGAAATCGGTCGGTATGGGAACGTATATAGTCTTGTATTAAAATAAACGGTAGTCAACGAACACCTTCTAAAATAAATTAAAGTATCTGAAAACAATGCATTTTATTCATTTTAGACATCATGTTTCATAGAGCCATTTACTGCGTACGACCAACACAATCGATATCGAAATAGTGTAAGTTTTTCTTCTTCAAAACAACCGGTTTCGATTCCCGAGCTGAGTACAGTTTTTTAAATGTATGAATGCAGTTTTTCTTCTTATTAAAATCGATGACACGGTTCCTAAGAACAGATCTTCGTATGTCTTATAATTTCAGACTTTCCCATCTGACCGATTTAAATGAGACACCCTGTGTATACAATTGACTGCGCCGACGGGGGAATGCGGCTCGCCAAACATTAGTTGTATTCAACGTATGCAACCAGGGAGCACTTATCCAGTGGAGAGCGCAAAGATACAATTTCCGGGCGTGGAAATACTTACGGGTGGCGGGGGCGGCCGGGGACGAGGTAAGAGAGCTGTGATTGGTCAGCCGCTGCGAAACTGTATGGCGGCCCGTCATCGTACATAGGTTGCATATGCGAACGTTTGTTGAATACAACAAACGTTTGGCGAGCCGCATTCCCCCGCAGGCGCAGTCGATTGGATATATAGTCTCTGTATGCAACCTGTGTCGGGCTGCCAGACAGTTTCGCAGCGGCTGACCAATCACAGCTCTCTTACCTCGTCCCCCGCGCCCGCCACCCGTAAGTAAATTGGTGAGTTGTGTTTCAAAGGAAAATGAGTCTGTGCTATGCGCTCTTCATCTCCACTGGATAAGTGCTCCCTGTTGGATGTTCATGTTGCGCCCTAATGATTACGGGGTGCGATCACCCGTCGACCGATGCCTGTTTTGTTACTAATACATAACATATTTTCATTTCATTTATACTATATTGTACAAAACATAAAAAACACGTAACATTTACAAAAAGGTATGTACAAAGGCGAGCTTATCTCTAAAAAGAGATTTTTCCAGCAAACCTAGGCATGACAGGAAAAAAAAGATACAGAGAGGGAAGTCAGTGCACAATAAATGACTAAATAAATATACTTCAATCATAATATAATAAGTAGGTACCTATACCAAAAATACTAAATAAATACACAAATATGCAAATAAATACACCTAACTACATAAATACGTACATACAATATCTATCACGAAAGAGAGAGGAAGTGCTCTTTTACCCGGTTTTGAAATAAGAAAAGAGTGGAACTGTCTCTTATGGTGGAAGGAAGTATACCTATATCTATCTAGTAAAGTAATAGTAGAGTAACACAAAACATAGCGCCCATCTTTTTTTCCAAATGGGATCTCAGAGACAGGTATTCAATACTCCCATGCTAAATAGTATGAGGAGGCTCAGGACCGGAGTATAGAAGATACCTATGTCGTTGTACAGAAGATACCTATGCCCAACCAATGTCCAGCATTGGGTGAGTGTGGGGCTGCTTGATTAATTGCGAGAATTTAAAAATCTATTAATCAGGCGATTTTGACCGCCACCGGTGCTGTTTAAGGTTCTGACTTTCAAGCGAAAGTTCCCAGGTTGGAATCCCGGGTGGTAATAAAATAAATTTCTAGATCTTGGATGTTTCTACAATTGTTGTTGTTACAATAACATTGACCTAAATCAGAATTTAAAAGTATTACCTACTATTATTTTGCATGCTTAAACTTAAGCTGAAAACACTGAACATATTTTAATATTAAGATCCTCCACTGTACTGTTTTCTGGCAAGTAAAGAATCATTTCATTTCATTTCTATGAGTGTGAAGTCGCTAGCTCCCTGTGGGGTCAGAATCATTGTTGGTATATGTTTTGTTAGATAAGCTGCTACCGTGACACGGAGTGTACGTTGTCTTTAATTAGCTTTATTCATACGGATTCAGTTTTGTCACTGTATTTTCACAAATTTTCAGTCATAACTCTGTATAAGCATTAGTGTTGCGGTACCTCCTTTCAGCGGCAAGCTGGCCGCATCATGTCATTTTGTTTTATATTTCCTTTTTTGAAATTACGTACTCTGTCAGTGTAACAAAATAAATCATCACAACAACATCATTGGCAGTTTTCTCTCATTTTATATTCCCAAATACAGTCCACTCACTCTCGCTATCGATAATAATTAGTTTCGAACTAGGTAACTATTAATCGACAGCACGAGTTAAAAACGTAACAATATAATGCGTTTGCCTATTAGATTTGGAAAACTGCATTATTATAGGTATCTATTTGATTATACCAATGCGGTGCGTGATACCTAAATTAGAAAATATACCTTGACATTTAATACTTTAATACACAAAAACAAAATAAAGACATATAGACATTCAATAATGTAAAAAACATGTACAAATGCGAGCTTATCTCTAGTAAAAGAGACCTTCGTGGTACATAAATAATAAAATCATAGAGTACCAAAGAACCGCACACATTAACTGCCCACAAGATACGAACCGTCCAACAAGAAAATTTATTTTAAAACTTCATAACATGCACGTACTGAACAAGTTCTTATAAAAACAGAGCTAAGTTTGCTCATAAGATAACACACTAGAGCTAACGAGGTAGAAAGGATGGGCGCATGTTACGACTACTACTCATTTTCGTATGATTTATGGGATCTGGATCCGGCGCCCTACTTTTAGCTGTGTGTGAAGAGTGTCAGATTATTATAAATAAATTTTGACACATCTTTAAAAAATTACGTCAGTGGCTGCTGTACGTGAGTATGCCTCTTCCACTTCCACCCCGTAATGAAACTACATCCCGCTTTTTAAAGGGGTTTTGTAAGTTTGAAGTATCTATGTTTGTGTGTGTATCAGTCTGTGACACTCGGGAGGAAGGATTTCTGTGCAGTTTTCTATAAATGGTAGGTGTGTAGAGGACGCCCACGCGTTGCTTATTCTTAGACTTGTTTTACTATATAATCGATTCAGTGGTATAACAAAATCTTTCTCTGTTTATTTATTTATTTATTTATTTATAACATTTGTTGAAAACAAGTATCGCAGGTGGCAAGAATAATGGAACTCAAGTTATTTGAAGTGTCTAAATACAATCAGTACATTTATACAAGCTACATCAACATCATCATAATTGAATAACAAAAAATCGGTCAAGTGCAGGTTGGAATCGCACCCGTACCATCGAACAACAAAAACAATAAAACTAAAAGAAAATTAAAAAAGATTATGCCCTCACGGCGGTAATTTGAGCTCACGACCTGATTGAGGGCCTACAACATATCGGCTGAGCTACCACAACGATATGAGTTGACGCAAAATATACCATCATATTGAAATGCGTGGGTGTATCAAAACAAGTCTCTTGTATGGGGACCCCTTTTAATTTATAATATCTCTCGTATTTCAGTATTTTTTGTTGTTGCGGCAACAGATATACACATTCTGTGAAATTTCAACTTTCTAGCTATTACGGTTCGTGCTCTTGTTGGTGACGGACGGACGGACAAACGGACAGCGAAGCCCTAGTAATAGGGTCCCGTTTGGCACCCTTCGGGTACGGTACCCTAAAAACACTCAAGCCAATTGAATTCCGACTCCAACATATTCTTACAGAACAATATATTCCAGTAGTCCTTGATGATATACTGCGGCAGACGATCTCGCTACTAATCAGTCCTCTGAGCAATGTATCAAAGTATCATATGACTGACGCCACAGAGACGTCCCCTTTCGTTGACTCCTGACACTACATTTTATTTTAACATGATTACTCACTCGCGTCTGGTTCAGAATTAGCGCGGCGGGCGACGATGACGATGGCCACAGCAACTACATTTTATTAGGCCTTTGTTTTATCCTTCCGTCCGTTTTTACTAATCTATCTACGCAATCTCATGCAATCTGCAGATAGTTAGGGTCAGACATTGTTAAGTTCCATAGCAGAACAGTCAAATCTAACTTTAGTAATGTGAAAACCATGGATACAGAGCTACCAACTTAGCTGTTCAGGTGGGAAAAATTGGTACTACGGACTTGTCATCCGCCACACGCCGACATCTATGATTTTAAGGTTCACTTTATTTAGTTTATGAATCTGGCCTTAGGTATCTCATAATGGAATCGACAAAGTACTCGTACATTTAGTAATAAAATAATGCATGGAGCGAAAAGCGAACTAATATGCGAAGTAATGTCTAAATACACGCTTATTCGTACGGCTCATCAACACGACTATCACTACAAAAGTTTAAAAAATTACTGTTACTAAATGCATGAATGCAATTTTATTCAATTGATCTCGAACTGATTTAATTTCACCGGATGCTACTTATCTAATCAAAGCTAATTTTGTTTTATAGATCATAAAATAATTTTTACTAAGATAAGCTAATCAACTATCGGATATGACATAAAACGAGATTAGGTAGGCCACAAACTTGACTGACTTAGTGAATTTGTAGCACTGTCCTGTCCGTAGTCCACGCAGTCCACGCAGTGTCTAACTTGATAATATGTACACATCTGTACCAATAATTCGTACACATTGCACTCTTTATGAAATAATATCTACAATTTATATGTATCTCGAGTAACGCATCGCTTTCTCAAATCTCTATGACAGCTGTTTGAGAACTTGAGAATGAAGACGTCTTTTTGGGACTTTCTTTTCAGCTAATAATGCCGAAGTAGCCAAAGTAGCTTTTGAGCCACCAATATGTAAATTTGCGCCAAGTCTTGTGCGTTTCGGGAGGCAACAAGGCAAACTAAATAAACTAAACTAAGCAAAAACTAATTAATATTAACATTTACATATGTCAGGAACATACATTGCTTCTGGCCCTACACTAGGATACCCTGTGTCGTGGGAACCAATTAAGACTGTGTGTTTGAAAATGGAATCTGTGGCTACCGCGCAAGAGCTGTCAGATTTAAGTTTGTCAGAATAATGCCTAAGTTTAGTGGTTTTGACACTCCCAAATCGCCCCCAATATATTTTATTTTGCGCTTTTAATAAAGTTTTGTTTATTTATACATTACCTCATCCTTTTTACACATTGGGAAGGCGCCTCCCACCGTTATTATTCCTAGGTCACACTCACCCACTTCTCACCTGTGCATTTTCATTTTCATTTTCTTTTTAATTTATAATTTTTGTGTTTGTTCCACTGTTTTTCCTCCGTACAATGTCAAAATTTTTAGATTAAGTAATTTAAATCCGTTATTGGCTTTTGTTAAGTTTTAATTTAGCCGTATAAAACAATGTAATTTAGCTGTGGATTTTTTAAGACAAATAAAATAAAATAAAATAAATAAAATAGGTGCAATTCAATTATGCAATAAATATTTTGGAATTTGGAATTTAGGTAGGAAATACGCCCTTTGTAACTAAAAGGCATTTGCTTATACGTTTGCCAAGTTAAAGGATATTATTACGCGTGTCGCAACATGCAGATACGCAATTATGGTGGATGTTATAGGAGACTCTATTTATATCGTCATTAGTTTGCGCAATATATGTATAATACCAAGCGTGTGTTTATGGGAATTGTGTAAATGGTTATTAACAATCGTAGGTGTGAAATCCTATAAGCACATTATTACTTAATATAACAAATTTTATGCGCAATTTTCAACTCTCTTCGTAATAGTTACCCTTTGTATATTTCCTGAACAATGTTCTCTAACCTTACCCAAGATGACATCCGGAAATACTTTGACACCGAACCCCTGAATCAAAATTAAAGTAGAGGTAGTTGAATCCGAGTATCAAAAACACCACCAAAATAAATGAGTTACCATTTAAATCCTGTTTTCGACATTTTAAATACTGCTCCATTAAACTAGAAACGGAACCGTTGTGTTATCATAGTTTATTCGCATTTTGTGCATCGACAAAACCAACCACTTTAACTTGAAACCCTAAACTGCACGATTTGTTCCTAAGATTGGAACATTCTGATGGAGCACGGATGGAATTAAGAGCTCTATCAGAAATGGTCAATGGCGGTCGGCTTACTCAGTAAGGAAGCTAAAGTTTATGGTGCTTTAGTACTGCCTCGTTCGTAAACATTACACGGATGATGCCAGATTTTATGCCAGACAAACAACTTTGTTGCCTATTAAATGTATATGGGTGGCCTTATAATGAATTAGAACAATTTACCACACTTATTTGTAATACTTTTGAGATTAATCTGGTATATATGCAAAAATACGAAACCCTAATAACCTATAGGTACAAATAGTAATAAAACCTATAGGTAACTGTGTTTCTATAAGTAAATTTTATTTATTGACGAACTGTCTTCTACATATATGTTAGCCTGCGCAAATGCTCATTATGAAAAGGGTGTACACAGAAATATGAAATGCTTTTGTAGCTAAGCCCATACCTTTATGAGCAAATAAAATTTATTATTACAAGGGTAACACGGCGGGGCTCCACTCGTGGGCAATAAAATTTGTACAAGCATCAGCAGTATTACACAAGGTACATTAAGTTATAGGCAGGGTATACTGGTCAATGTATTAGATGGCGCTCTGTAAAAGTTAAATAAAATATGATTAGCTGACTTATTAAAGTGATTCATTTGAGTAAGTGAAGTACCTACACTTGAAGTAGTAAACGTGAATATTTTTATTGCACTGTATATTTTATATTTTTATACCTGTCTATGAACATAAAAAAAAATAAGGAAAAAGTTATGTGTAAATTCAACAACGAATTATGACGGCAGACGAAATTAAATTTTTCAGCTCCGCTCTACTCTAAGTAGCTCCTGAATGCTTGTAATATAATAACTCACTACCGCACTTAAAGTCATTCAATCAACGACTAAACCCATTCCAAAGTATTTTCGTACATAATCCTTTACTTAGTAATCCTTATAATAAAGCTCCGTGGTCTAGACGGTTTCATGCTTGTCTCTCACGCAGGAGATGCAGATTCGAATCCCGTTGCTGGTACATACCAATGGGATAAGTCATTTATCTTAAGAACGTTATACGGACGTTCTAACGGTGATGAAAAACATCGTAAGGACACTTCATTACTCCATAGTTGCGACGATGGGCTAGCCCCCTGTCACGCAAAAATGGAGTGTTGAATCACTGGCTAAAAGTGGGCCCACTTAAATTGTGCCTCTGCCACCCCGCATGGGAAAAGGCGTGATGCTATGTTGTTGTTGTTGCTAGTTATCCTTATGATTACACGACCAGGCTACGGCGGAGGTCAGAGTTTGTTTAGTATTCATCACATTCTCAGTCCATTTCAAGCCATTATTGAGCATAGGCAAATTTTCTATAACGCCAATCCTGACGGCCCTGTGCCAATCACAACCAGTGAAATCCCGTTGACTTGATGATAACTTCGGACCATCGGACTGGTGATCTGCTTACTGGTCCCCATTTCTCGAAGTATCGAGAATCGAGATCATCGTATTCGACCATGATCATATTGCGACCATGGAGATGCATGCTCAATAGCGTGAGAATTGCGCCCCAGGCAATAGAAATAGTAAAGTTAGAAATTTGTACTTAGTTGTTCTGTCCGCTTAGAATAGTTTTAATTATGAATTCGATTACGAATTCAAGACCCCACACACAGAGGGACTGTATCCGTTTACCAATTATGGATATTTATGTTCTTATTAGATCGTAAAGTAAGAACAAAGGCGTGCTGAAGTTCCTCAATGTGTGCATGATCGTTTTATTAGTAAAAGTTACGTGCCTTCAAAACTGCAATTTAAAATTAAAACTTTTTATATCTTACAGGTTAAAAGTAAAGGGAGCTTTGTATTCCTAAATGAAACCCTCACCAATTTCCTTTTTCTGACACCACTGGTTACTTTAAAATCATCCCATGATCATTTCATCCTGGTAATACTTTACAACACAAGAAGTCTAGTCTAGTTTCTTCCTTTTATAACAAAAGAGTTTCCTTCAATTAAAAGAATTCAATATTAGTTGTTTGTTACTGGCATACCCACAAAAACCAAAGTCAGAAACCATACAAACCCGTGGAATCGAATACCACGACAAGCCACGAGCCACTCAAAACCACCTATGATTTTAGTACACAGGTAAACGCACACATAAATTGTTTCCTATTTCGCTTGGGGCACGGTTTGGATTAAAACGAAAAGCGGTTTGTACATTAGGCTCAATTTGTAGTGCAGTGAACCATCATACGTTTTAGCGTAGCCACAGCAATCAAAGTTGTAATTAGCAGCTAGTGAAACAGCAAATTAACCGCCCTTTCATTTGACTCCTGCGTGGGTTATTGCACTGAACAGCAAACATATTTCTCGTCTTGTTCCTTTTATTAACCTTTATTTAGGTCTCGGTGACTTTAAATAGGCATGTTTCCGTGATCTAAGGTTAGGATACACCTCGGCTTAGAGCTGGCTCAGCTATGTCTTGATAAGATAGCTCTTAAAGTTAAGAGTGGTTGGCATTAATGAATCACGACATTAAAATATAAAAAAAAGGTTTTAGTGTTTTAGGGAAAATCTGTTTTTTTTTCGGCTTTTATCCGGAGGATAACAAAATGTTATCAAAACCTACTTCCTTCCTCACTACAGAATTCTAAAGTGTCTTGTATGTACAAATGTCTTAATTGCTACTTTCATATCTTAGCTTAGCGTTCCATATTTCTTGAGTGCCTGCGCTGTATAATTTAATTCAGTTTCAGGGATCTCGGTAAGTAAATACTTTATGTCTCTGCTTTGTTACTTTTCCTAAAATCTTCCGTCTATCTTTACCTGTAGTGCAGGAATTTCCCAATTTCCCAAGGCAAGAGAGTGTTATTATTAGCGAGCATTTTGAAATGTACATAGAATACGTATTCTTTGTCTCTTCTCTACTTTGGACCACTGTGGGGAAGAAGGGCAAAGAAACCCTTCCAAAGCAAAAATGGAAAGGCGCAATCCTTGTTGAAGTGATTTTATTTTCATTTAAAACATAATATCTATGAGGAAGTCCTAGAGCCAATTCAATAGCAAAGCACTGGAATGTGATGGAATAAAACTGTGGATGCTTTCTCTCTATCCTACGCAATGCTCATTGATAAAATAATGGTATCATCATCAATAAAAGTCAAGCCGGAATAGCAGGTATTTCCGCCCTTGTTCCCGCTTGCTGGCATTTGTTGGAGTTTTCTTTTATTTTGTTTTACAGCCCTAGAACTAGTGTACAATAGAGTAAGTAATTAAAGAGTTTCCTTCATCCTAAGAAGTCATCGAATTCTCGACAAGCAAAACTGCACAATACCAGAACCCTAAATTGTGAACTAGACACAATATTTATCAAAATTCAAATTAACCTTTCACTTTTGACAGATAAGAACTCCAAGTTTCACCAGCAACATCTGCCTTTGAGAATAGCCGCCATTTTGTCTTCTTCTTCAGTCGCACTAGTCCGTCCTCAGACAGTGTCGCTTCTTATGTACTGGCGATGTCAAACGTCCACGAGTTGGCGGTCTATCAACTGCTGAATTCCACGAACTCCTCGTGTTCTCTTTGACACAACATTTCTCATTAGCACAGCGCGTTATCGTGTGAATAGCTTTTGATAGCGACCAGTTCAGCAATTTGAGACCAACAATTAGTTGGTAGTTTAAATTGATTCATGATTGCTCATTGAACTAGTATAGTATACCTCTCCCTATGAAATAATAAGATTTTATACACCACTATACCCCGATACTTCGCCAATCTTACTTTTATATTTTTTTCGTTCACCTAGATCCGTTACATCGTTATTTTAATGAGCTGCAGTGTATTTATTAGTTGGGTATTTTATATGTGCAGATTGTATAGTGTAGTGTGTTATCCTACCGTGAAAGGTATGATGAAAGGTTTATTATACTTTTTAGTTCATTATCATTCCTAACGAGTCCTCTGACGTTTGTGATAATAAATGAATTAGGTAGACATTGCGATTCCGAAGGCGACACGAACTATACTAACTAAACTAATTAAAATGGTGTGTTTGAAAATGGAATCTGTGGCCACCGCGCAAGAGCTGTCG
This sequence comes from Argyresthia albistria, assembly GCA_963457715.1. Classification (NCBI taxonomy): domain Eukaryota; kingdom Metazoa; phylum Arthropoda; class Insecta; order Lepidoptera; family Argyresthiidae; genus Argyresthia; species Argyresthia albistria. Next base: position 3,925,279 of record OY735265.1, read on the forward strand.
GATTTGAAGGTTGTCAGTTTAGTTTCTTTAGTGCCTCTAGTTTAGTGGTTTTGACACCTCAAGAATAGCCCACATTATCTTGTTTTTTTAGGAACTCAGGACTTATAGTACCCTTTTCAAATATACAATATACATATACAAATCAAATACTTACCAGGCTTTAAACATTAGCTTCTATTTAGGATTTTTGTTACATAACAACATATCATAGCGTCACGCCTTTTCCGATACGGCGGGGGCAGGGCACAACTGTTGTCCTCTTTGATGATTGTTGTCTATCCCAAAAATCTCTTCTATCTATAACATAAATCCATAGATTGAGTAAAGACACGATAATAAGAGATTCAAACACAATCAATAAACACCATTTATGTTTCATAACTTCATACATTGTATTGTTAAGCTGCCTACACATTGAACAATAAAACCATTTGCGTCTCGTTTGTTGCTAAACAGGTTTCTCGAAAGCCTGATGCAATAAAGGTTCTTCTAAAAAAACCTCTAGGTATGTGCATGTTCCTCAGAAAATTAGTCCGGTGATAGAAAAGAAATAGATGATTTAAAAAATCCGAGGAGCTGCATTATTGTTCAACAGTTAAGGCGCTGTTTCAATTGTTGTCGATAAGCCCTATTGAACAGATAAATGTGACATTTTACATACAAAATTTATTATTTATCTGTTCCATAGTGTTTATCGAGAACAATTGAAACTGGGCCTAAGAATTATTAACGGCCTTTATATCTTATTTTTTATTTCAGTTTTGAATACAGGGTGACATTTAATTAGCTGACCATATTTTGGGGAATGATAGTACCCATCATTATGAAGAACTTTCCCCATGGAACATATGGTCGCAAACGATATTTTTGCAGAGAGACAGTTTGCAATTAATTTTCAGATGTTTCTCTTTATTTGTGCTATACGACCTTGCTTTGTGCTTTTCATAATTGTAGGCCAACGGGAATTGCCCTATAGGTTTAGGGTCCATTGCGATTATTATGAAAATCCAAAAAATACAGTAGCACCAGCATTACGGTCGTATCGTTCGATTGCGTTGACCTGGAAGATTGATTTTTTCACAGCATATGGGACCACAGACTTGAGTATTTATACGTCATCCCGTTCTTGAACGGCGACGACGGAAAACGAAGTGATAGGATTCTATAAAATGGTTCCTTTCTATTTCCGGATCGGAACCCTAAAAATGCTCTTTGACTTTGCTTTCGATTGCTCATACATAATAAAATGATGAAATGATAATACCTCCCTCCGACTGATGGTACCTCTGTATGTTTACAATTTTTCCTATCGTTCACGCTGGGACGGGAATTTTACGTCAATATTTTCGGTTTCGTTTAAATTTTGTTTGCCTAGATGGCGTAAGCGATACGCACCATTGGTTCTTTTGTGATTTGGGATATTATTGTCCCTAATGTGGCGGTATCAATGATGCAAAGGCTTGTTTATGTTTTTATCATGCTAACGTTTGACATCAGTTATGCATTGTTATGAATTCTAGAGTACCTGCATACATACAAACCTCACCAAAATGCGACTCTACCATTTCTATGTCCAACTAAATTCAACGTGGCTCATTGCAGAAATTTAATTATTATATTTCCATTTCCATCCCGCTCCGCCCAAGAGCATAATAAATTGGAACAAAACAACTATTTTAATTATACAAGTAATCCTCCAAACAATGCGAGGAAATAAAATTAAAACCGCCTCCTCACTCTCCGGTAAGATTGAAATAATCCTTTAAAAGTAGCAAACAAGACAAAAGGAAATGATCGCTACACCAAGAGAAACTTTTTCAATATCAGCCCCGCCGTCGACAACAATGGCGGGAAATCTTTTTTATTCGCGCGTCCGAGGGAATAAATTCCGTATTAAACTTCTCCCACGATAGCCATAACAATATATCTTAGCGGCTTAAAGACCGAATCCCGCCGTCGAATTATTATCGACTGAACGAACAAGAAAGCTATCAGAATACCGCGTTCTATAAAAATTGAAATCATAACTACAATGCATTTTCCCTTCCGGTTTATTTGATAGTCAACACACGCACACAACTTACGCACACTCGAGAACCTAGCACGGAAATACTCGGTGGTAGAGCGTCCCATATTCCGGCTCATCTCGCTCGGATCTTCGCTCAACAAATTGGGGGATATTGTGTTCTGTGCTTGGGCGGCAAAGTAGCTTTTGGATCTGCGTGTGGCGTCGCGCTGGAAGGGCGGCCGCGGCCGCCGCGTAAGCTACGGACCACGTGCTTCCCGACTACTTGCGCTTAGTTCTTCACGAACTGTGTGGGAGGTTAGTCCGCTACATGAATATGCTTCGACAAAATGTCATGCGCAAAGGGGCTTGAGCGGCGCGAAAACGGATTTTTCGCTGACAGGCGCGCGTGTTGATCGCTCCCACGTGATTTTGACAGTCGAATCGTATGCGCGCTGGGAAACCGCTAGATGTGATAATTGTGAGCCATTATCAGCGGCGAACTGATAATGTGCAGCCCAGATTGATGCGACAGTGAAAGTGTTTTATGATGATAAGAAGAGTCTGAACCGGCTGCTATGTTTTTTTAGATCAAAGGGATAGGATCAAAGCAGGATTCTGAGGAATTACGGAGAGGACGAAATTCGCACCGGCAATGGAGAGATTTTGGTAAGTGTTTTCAAAGGTGCCTGATATATATTTTCCGAGTTACAAATTGAAAGTTTCAATATTAAGGGATTTATAATCTGCTGTGCTTGTGCTTAGATATGGATCTAGTTTTGTGGTATTGGAGGTAAGCTAGTAAAGAGGGCTTAATATTTTTGAGCTGAGATGCGGCATTGCGCATGCTCGTCACTATGTCAACAAAGAAGCCTGTACTAACAGCATTTCAGCTTCTGGGTGTGTCTATTGGCCAATCCCAATAACCTATCTCTATCCGTGATCTGCAGATTACGCGTACATTTGACATTGCGCTATGGGATTTATGTCAAAATTGACACTAACAATCTCAAATCTGCAGATTATGGGTAGAAGATAGGTTATTAATTTCAGTCGTTAATCTAACCTACCAATATATTAGCTCAAATCAAACATTTTTGTAGTTTTTCAAATCTATCTAACGAGTTTCACTATGTACGGTTTTAAGTAATGAAATCACAATTGGAAACTTTCAATAACAACAAGCTTTGTATCTTATAAGTATTGCATACGGTGGTGTAATTGTCGTACACTTTTATACTTAAGCTTTTCGATGAATATTTCTCCTTTATGACTATGAGTACAGTGTTACAATGACCAGTTGCGGATTTTGCTTATACATTAACATCGCTATCATGTTGCACTTTTTAACACGTGGCAATCTTCACACTATTAATGCTGCAATTCTTAACCTACCTCTAATAACAGCCTTCGTAATGGCGAAGCGCCATAGAATATAAATAAACATAATAATTAATAACACAGTCACTATATCGTGAAAATCAGTGGCCTAACAGCTAACAGTGTTCGCACATCGTACGCTTTAACATTGTATTTACTACAAGGATTACCATCTCTTTACCCTTTTTCACCCCCGATAAAACAAGGTGTTTAGGTTAGTTCGTTAACTTTAGACGTTTAAAACGTCTTCCTGAATTTCAACTTACTCACCATCAGGGTTTTGTGGGGGATCCTTGTTGGATTATATTATAATTGGAATTTCTCATCCTACAACCTATTCCAACTAGGTATTAGCATTAGTTTTGCATATGAATTAAACTCATCGGAACTAAGTTTGTTGGAGGAGATCTCTTTTCCGAGATATGCTCGCCTTTATATACTTTTCATGTAGGTACTTTTTGTTAAATCAAATTATTTAAGTGCATTACAGAAATTATGTTTAGTATCTATGAATGTAACGGAAACATAATCTAAAATTAACATTTCCGAGAAAACCAAATAGAGATCAGGATATACGAAATTCATTGTAGGTATCTAATTGCTTTGATACAGCACATTCATATTTCTAGTCGTAGAGCTGACGGAACGAGTACATGAATCGATCGATCGTATTAATTCGCAGCAGTTGCAGCTTATTCCTGGAATTGACTTACTTTAGCCCAGATACCATTTCCTTTTCTTTCACTTCTCTGTACATCAAGGTAGCAAGTTTCCACTATTGCCAGTGTGTCAATAAACAGCACTCCTAATGCAATAGGTACATTTTATGAGACACTACTAGAAATAATGTTGACATTTTATACCGTTGCTGAGGTTATAGTTCAGCTGTGGCTCATGTTTCAATGTTTGTTTCAATCCACTTTTGTGCCTGTGATTTGATTATAGGATCCATAGGCCTTAAGTGTTAACAGCAAAATCGTGATCTAATTATCTTTAACATCTGGGTTGAAAGTGGTCTCAACTGTGCCTCTGCCACCCCGTATGGGAAAAGTAGTGACGCTATGCTATGTTATGTTATCTAATTTTTCGATTATTTTGTTTTCAACGGTGGAGCATCCTAATCTAGAGCTAGAACAATGTTTGTAATTAAGTTTATCTATATCAGTACCCTGGTTTGTGCCGTATTTACATAAAGTTAACTCCCCTCCTCTCCATGCCCTTAGTCCATTGTTTTGTTGCATGTAATGTAATCTACGAATTAACTCTCCCGCGCAGGCAAGAAAAGGGTAGAATCCTGATTAACGTGTGCCTTCCCTAAGCCTTTAAAGGAGGGCTTATTTGAATTTCTAGTGAAACTTGCGAGATTATCTTTATGCGTGGGTCGTGACACCAACACTCGTGGCAAATTCTACGTAGAAAATAAAAGACAAACGGGTCATTGACCGAGACGGTGGGAAGACAAATACTTGTATCAGCTTGCCGTTGACATATCAGCCCTATCAATTATGTCATCTTTGATGCATTGGGAGCGGTTTGTAATGGTATCAATTTCCGGTTTTTATTACGACTGATATAGAGCCGACTGCCGCCGCGGGACCCTGGAGCAATTGTACATGTACCTTTAATCTTCCATCATTACTTAAATTATCACTAACTTCATTTAAAATAACAAGAAATAGAAACTTCATCTTCGTATAATGGTAGGTATACTTTTTAGGGTTCCGTAACCGAAGGGTGCCAAACGGGACCCTATTACTATAAGTCTCCGCTGTCCGTCTGTCCGTCTGTCACCAGGCTGTATTTCATGAACCGTGATAGCTAGACAGTTTAAATCACAGAATGATGTATTTCTGTTGCCGCTATAACAACAAATACTACAAAACAGATTATAATAAATAGGGGGCTCCCATACAACAGACCTGATTATTTTGCCGTTTTTATAGATAATGGTACGGAACCCTTCGTGCGCGAGTCTGACTCGCACTTGACTGGTTTTTTATTGTCTTAGATATGCAATTTCAATATATAGGTAGTCTTAAATATAAAATTGTGCCTCTGTCACCCCATATGGGGAAAGGCGTGACGCTTTAAATGGCAATGTTACGATAAATAATAAAAAAAATCACATGAAATCAGAATCTGCCTTATATTTTTTGTATATTTCAAGTTGTATGTAACAGTTGAAATATTAAGATCAGACGACACCTAGCAAACAGTTAAATTTTGACAATTTAAAAAAAAAAAACGTTGGGTAAGTAGATCCATGCTTAAAAGCAACTTGACAGCTAGGAGCTTAACTTGTTAACTTCATAAACTAGGAATGTTACAAAAACAATCGGAAAGATTCGACCTGGGGGTACTATTTTTGTCCTAAATTTGGGACATCCAAAAAGTTCATTATCTTGTTTGAAATATGCTGTACCATTCCAAAATAGTTTAAAAAAGAAATTCGAAAAAATCTACCCTGGGTCTCAGGAGGAGTTGAACTAACAGAAGAGTTCATCGTCATCACTGCTTTCCGCACTTAGGGATATAATTAGTAATTACTTAGTTCATTTCAACTATATTGTCTATTCTAATGTCTCTTTGCAAATCTTGTATAATTATTCCCGATTCACAAATATTAAAAGGATGTATCGATTCTTTTGATTAATCGTTTTTTATGAGCATTATCACCTCACTAACAGTCTCAGATTGACATCTGTCAAGTTGCCTGTTATACAGGGTGTAACAGAAAGGAGTGTACAAGCCGAAGGAGGGTTGTTAGAGACATCAATCTGAACAACTTTCACTATGGGACCGACTTTATCAGAGCAACTTTATTTTTATTAACTCGGGCCTAGCGCTCAGCTGATCTGTATGGTGGAGTGAAAAATAAAGTTGCTCTGATCAAGTCGGTCCCATAGTAAAAGTTGTCCAGAATGATGTCCCTAAAAAACCTCTTTAGGCTTGTACACCCCTTTCTGTTACATCCTATATAAGATTCACTATAGTAGATGTAATAACCTCAAGTCTTTCCCATGAATGATAAAATCACCTACACAATATTTCATGCAGGTATCACTTACTAAATTGCATAAGCAAAGGTGAAAATAATAAACAAACAATAAATTAAGATTTCAACAGTAGCTTTGATATCGACCATAAAGTTAACTGTACAAGATTCCATCGGGAGTAATAATTTCATATTTATCGATAGGTACTAAATATGACAGGGTTTGTATCGTATTTCTTGATAGTGTGGGTGGTTTGATATTACTATTAGCAGCATTATTACCGTAGGTAGGTATATCCTTTGCGATTAATTTGCAGGCTTGGATATTAATAGTTACCTATAAATAAGTTGGAAATTAACTCCATCGATTGTTAAATTTTAAAAAAAAGAACAAGTTTTTAAATAAGTTCTATTGTTGCGATTGAAGTTTAAGAATGGATACCATTCTACTTCCCGCTGAAGTAAATTTTTATCGAACTGATGTAATAGTTTGCATGGTTTTTCTGTCATTTAACACAAATGTTGATGTCAACGCATGAAATTGTATAACATCTGAGTACCCCACATTGTGCTGTTAAGAGGTAAGCCAGTGTCTTTCCGCAGTAAAAATATCCGCTCAAAAGAAGGCAGCTGTGCGAGTCTGTATTTTGTAAACAAGAACAGTCTGGAGACCTACAACAGAGTCGTTCAGGGAGATCTTGATGTCTTTTTAATTACTGGTATCAATGACTGTCGGTTCAGAGTTTATTATGACTAATTCCTGAAATGTTTGCGGAAATGTCAGTTGGTTTATGTAAATATCTTATACATCAAGATTAGATGGAAGTTATGGAAAGAAATTGGACTTTTATATCAATGCCACTATTAGCCACAGAATGCCACGATGACCAAAGATAATATAAACAGCAAGTGTGGCCGCTATACAAAAGCACTCGTCCATGTATCGATAGCCATGCTCTAGGCACTTTGTTACTTCCATGGATAATTTGTACCACATTTTGTGGCAACTGTTTTAATTAAAAACCATACGGTCAAGCAAGACAAACGATCAAGCATTCTGGCACTAAGATGTGTGACACAAGTGGCTCTGAGTATATTTTACTCCGTAACAGCCTCTGTGCAAACTAACTATGCTTAACATTAAAGGCTTAGAAGGTGTTGTTTAAGTTCAGAGGTTCATTCGCAGAGGACCAAAACACAATTACAGAAACTTAGCTCATGATCAAAGCACGAACGTAACTTTGCACAAGCGTGCAAGAAATGGCCGTGGTACTAATTAAACACTAACTCCTCAAGACCAAGTTACCGGGGCAACCGGGCTAAGGAAATCCAGAAGGATCCCCTTTACTTACCTGCTCTCCAGGTACGTTCTATCTTTACACGAAAAGACAGACACAAAGACAAATTACATCTAAATTTAAAATCTGTGTGGTTAATCATTATATAGCAGTTTAAAAACTAAAAACACCAGAATTAAAGAGGTCTTGTAAAAACGGAACACGAGCCCAAACTCGGTTTACAAATTTTATATGAATCCTAAAGTTCCCTCTTTCACTTTCGAGCTCCATCATCAGACCAGCTCGATATTACCATATTGTTTTTTATCATATGAAATTTCCATTTTCCAAGGACGAAATTTCTAGATTTGTGTACACAATCTATTTACTTACAAGTCGACCTAATAAGGGTGTTACAAACAATTATTATGTTAGGTACCTAGTGTAAACATTAACGCAGTTTTGAAGCAAAAATACCCACCGCTTGATAAGCAGATTAATTATTCCTAATTATAGTTAGTGAAGGTTGAAGTATATTAAGTTAAAAGTTGTAAACGTCCGTCACCCAAAATGTTATCATCTATGCCTATATTTTACTAGTTGCGTGCGCGCCCTGTCTACTAGTACCAAGTACCTGTTTAGCATCTCTACGTTTACCGCAACATAGAAGGAAGGTCAACATAAATATTTGGTTAGTTAATTGCTCCTCAGAGAAAGTGTCGAGTTTGTATGAGAACTAAAGTCGCGTTCATCACTGTGCACGCGACAGGTGCACAATGATGAAATATTTGTTTGTCACTAGCGTTCGGTCATTGTTTGTCAAGATTATACATTAAGCAACTTAATTAGCAGCTGTTTCACAGTGATTGGTGTGGCTTTGCTGATTTAAGTGTTATTTTACAAATTTTTGCACAAAATGTTGTGTAATTAAACCAAGCATGCTTACATGCAATTATTGTTATCTCGCACTTTCAATTCAGCTAACTAAATATGTGAGTTGTTATTTTTTTATTAACCTATGGCGCCGCGCACATTGTCATCTACTTTGCATTATTACATTGCATTATTTTTTCCTAATAACTGATCTCTCGACCAATCAAGTGTGATATGAAATGAAATGAAATTTGTTTATTGACAGATAACATGGTTTACACTATGTCAAACGAAAGCTACTTTTATTGGCTATTCCCGGCAGTGTTGCCAGTATACAAAAACTAAATTGGGTTTCACACGTGCGTGAAGATTTTGCCGTAAACATTTGTGGAATGTCACTCGCTGCTGTATGGAAGGTGTCTTTACGCGAGTCAACGGTAATTTTTGTGAGCTGTCATCCACCGTAATGCGGATGTCGTTACGCTCGTCAGAGGGATTAAGAGGACATGTTATCAAATGCATTTATTTATGTATGTATTTAAGTAAAAAAAAATACTATCAGGTGACTAGTAGTATAATTATATTTTATTTTTGATAAATATACATCAACAGTATTAACTAAACCTGCATAACCTATTTCAACTAAAACTCATTTGCGTTAAATATCTACAAAAAGGTTGCTTATCAGTACATCAATATGTCTGAGCACCACTTCACCCAAACCTATTTGAAAAAGGATTTTTATCACGTGTTTGAAGGTTATCGAGCAAACACTATAGGTTACACCATTAGAGCTTAAATCTTATCTCTGGTTGGGCGCCAAAATAGCTGCAAAGCAAAGCGAAGCGATCTTATCAGTAAACCGTGCACTGCAATAGACGGTATTTGATTGTCAAACACTTTTTAAGAACTGTCAACGGCTAATTTTGTTTCTAAGCGTTAGTTTCACCTTCTCCTTGTTTAGCTTAGAAAGGTAAGGGAGACACGTATAACTCTAATGCTCTGCATAGACGTGATTTGCTATCACTAGACGCTGATGGGTGTTTTATAAAACGTTCCGTTTTCTCTAATTCTAAATTAAATCAGCTATTACGTGGACTGGCATCTTGAAAAAACTAATTATAATAAAAAGCCAATTTTCGGTTAGGCGGGTTCTTAAACATTTCTTTGAAAACCTCTCTTATTCAAAGGCCAAAGGTCAAATTTTAGTGCCTGATTTAACGAAATGGCTGTATTATACTAACACCCGTTTTCACTAACCATAGGACACGCCTAAATCAGATACCTAAATATTTAGGAGTTGCCTAGAGCAAAAACACGTTTCACTAACCCTTAAGTGACGACTAATGACGTTAGGCTGACCTAAAGTTAGTACACCGATTTGGGCGGGCGTAGTGCTTAGGTGCCTCTAAACTGACACATGTGACAGTCTGATGTGTTAGAGAGAGACATGTAATAGATTGACGAACAAAACCATGGACAACTGTCAAAAATCTAGGCTACTCTTAGGATAGGACAAATCGATTGGTGAAACTGAACTTTATGCTACGCATTGCCATAAATTAGCAGTTACTTAGTAAGGCGTTTCCTTGTTCGACGTTAGTGTAAACGGGCGTAACTCTCTTATCCAGTATACTCGCACTTAGCCTAATGGATAGCATAACCTTGTATAGTTATTATATCCGATGAAGCATATACTTTACACAACAAACTAACACCGTTTACCACTTTACCCGACGAATAAATGTTCCGTTTAGGTATGAAACAGGTAAAATAATATACTATCAATAAATACATCTGAAATATGTACGGCGCGCTTAAATAATCAATATATTATTAGGTAGATAGTATGGTATCTTTGTACGGTAGCTTTTGTCAATCGGAAACCCGGATATCACCCCTGGTAATGAGGCTTAAGGGACCCACGGAGCTAATTAATTGAACTAGACTAAGCAGATGAGTTTTCTTGCCATTTCTCTCTCTATATCTACCCAAGCACGGCTTTACAAAACCTCCTAAAATAAATACAAAATATATGTATCATTGAAATATATATTTTTTAGTTCGTTTGTCTTGTTTTTCACAAGAATCAGCTTCCTCCATATTTCTCATTCAACGTCGATTATATCGCTGCGAACTCATTAAAAGTCCCGTTCCTTGTTATTTCATTTCAATTAACCACAGACGAGAGCCATCTTTGTACCAGAAATCTCGAAGTTTCCATGATATTTTTGACGTCAAAACAGTCCCTAGAAGACTTGAAGCGAAACCGCAGCGCTCTGCAAAGTAACTACAGGACCAAAGGGTCCTTTGCGACTAATTAACACATAACTAAATGGTAGCTAGATTATCTGTGGAATAAGAAAACAAACAAGGTACTTTCTTTCGAGAAGCCCTTTAGCGCGCAGTGAAACATCTCGCCAGGTGACTCAGACTTTACTTTTTTTTCGTGCCAGTATTTTTTTAATTCAATTAATAATTTAGCGTATACAGGTTAACTGAGAGGAAGGACAGTCAAAAGACGCCAGAAACGATATACAACTTAAGACGGTGCACTAGGCAAAAACAGCCTTTAGCAATACACAAATCGCTCGGAATGATGAGTATTATTGCTGTACGTTTTTTCACTAGCTTGTTTATCACGAGTGCCAGCGTGACTTCGCTTTCTCATAAACTTAATTTTATTAATTTTGCTCGATGGAAAAGTCTCCTGAAGTGGCCAGAAAATCTGTCTGTCACAATGTTTTTTTTACAATTTCACACCGCATCTGAATTTGTGTTCTTGTTGTTTATCTAATCATTATAAAAATGGCACAGTATGTTACGTCCTCAGTTACGGCCTGGCCACGGGACACTCGCCACAGCAAAATTGGCGTGGTGCGAACGGGACAGAGTTAGACAGCTGCCTAGGTCTGTCCCGCGCGAATATTCGCTACGGCGAACGTCCTGTGGCCAGGCTATCAAACTTGCTTAGCTTGGCTTTAACCTTTTTTATATTTTTATTTAATTTCCTCTAAAAATAAGTTAAGGATGAAATTCTAAGTTCTGATTGCCTAGGGCCCGCCCTTAATCAATAATATCAGCTTAATTAATTTGTACCAAAAATATTTTCACTTCAGTTAGAGCTAATCTGTCTGTTTAACTGAGGCATTTGACATTTTACACGTACCTGAAGTGTCAAAAAAAATATTATCTGACTGTTTATCCGTCTCTTGAGAGACCGTGCCTAAATAATATTATTCATATGGTATATAGATAGGTACTCACGCAAAATTCGAAATATTCCGACTGCAGCTGCATCGAGGTTCATCATAATAACGTCAGTAAACGGTTTCCATTACAAATTCAAATTAATTCAAAGCCCGATGAGCGACTGACTGACAAGCAAGACAAATCGACTGTCTGGACGCGACCTATTGAGGATTTTGTCTAATGCACATTTGCAAATCTTCAGAAAATGTTTAACGGATTTCATGACTGACTATAGTTAATGACGACACAATGTTACTCTGGTTTTTAATCTTTTTATTTTTAAACGCTATCTTACCCCCTGAGTATAAGCAGACCTAAGTGATGATCAAATGCACATATTGTTGCTGAAATAAAGTGCCACTTGAATTTCATAAGGGCACTGTAAGTACCCCCTGAAATTTGCTTTGGTTTAATGCTACTTATCATGTTTCTCATCAGGCGCATTATAAACGCGTAATATTGTAATTATTCATAATTCATAATTTCATAATTTCATAATTTCTTTATTGCACACAATTAATTGCAATGACAAAAAGTAAATAAAAACAGTGTACAAAGGCGAGCTTATCTCTAAAAAGAGATCTCTTCCAGCAAACCAAGTTCCGATGAGAGAGTTTGATATATCAGCAAGGGTAGACCTTTGTGTACAACAATATACCTGCGAGTACAAAGCTAGAATATACTTACATCCAAATACATCCTAAAATTAACTACCAAAATATTAAAGATATAATACTATTAATAAACTAATACTAATATAAAGAAATTTTTACATACACATATATACACTAATAAATACATACAAACTACCTGAGATTTAAAGAGTGAGGTAATGTCTCTTTACCTGGTTTTTAAATATGTTTAGAGTAGGACTGTCCCTGATGGCACAGGGGAGTGCATTCCACAACCGAATGGCCTGGAGTCTGATTATTCATTTATCTCTAATTGTTTTAGACTACACGTCACCTCTGACTCCGTTGTTGTATCATTGTGTTTGTGGGGCAGGACATAATGCAACAATAAATAATTGAAGGCAAGAGGTCGCCAACCTGAGTTAGAATGCCTACGATCGATATAACAATTGTTGCAGACAAGACAAGTTGCTTTTGTATAGTTATCTTGCATGTCTCATTGGCACGAAATGTCAGTAACTAACAACTACCTAATTATACGGTTGTTTTTATTTACTGTTTAACAAACTCTATTTTGGAGAATTTGAATTTTAATTAGAAGACCAAAGCTATGAATAGAGTGATAGTATTTATGTCTGATGACTAGTGATAATTTAATGAATGTGGGTGGTCCGACGATATCGCATTATCGACACAGAATCTTCTTAGAACGGATAGCAAAGGATCGGATAGAGAAGATACTTATAAAACCCAGCACTTGGACGAGCTGGGTTCGATAAAGATGATAATAAATACTTACTTACTGTAAAGTTAAAACTATAGGTATTCAAAAATATAATTAAGTTGCGAAACGCAAAATGTTTTTCAAAATATTTACGAATTGAATTATTTACGGGAGAAATGAGCTTGGTCCGCTGGTTGGTTAGTTCCCTGATTTACATGAATGGCGGACGCGGCTGTGCTTTGTCTCTAAAGTTGCAATTAATTATTCGACTTTATGTAAATAGCCTAGAACCGAGTGTCCTATCCTGACTGCCCCACCTTTTTGAAGGCGCGCTATATTTCCCTAAAAACGCATGCTTTTATTTTCCTTTACTACACTTTACGAAGAATCCTTATCTATTTAACAAAGAATATGCATCTTTAATGGTTAAAAGTTATATTTATTGACATATTCTTTTGGTTGTAAGCTTATGTTTTATTTAGCAGTATGATCTGTATGATGGTTTTATAAATAATCGGTTAAGTGCGGGTCGGTATCGCACACGAAGGGTACCGTACCATCGTACAACAAATCAAAAGCACTCAAAACAATAAAAAAATAAATAAAAAGAAAATTTAAAAAGCTTATGCCTTCACGAGATTTGAACCGACGACGACCTCCGGATTGAGAGTCTACATCATACCGGCTAACCACAACCATGTGGGTTGACGCGAAATATGCTATCATATTTAAATGTGTAGTATATGTGTCTATAACATGGTTGCTATGACAATAAATAAACAGTTTCAGTCAAGATCTCCATTTTGAAATGCGTAAGTGTATCTAAACACGTCTCTTGTATCGGGGCCCCCTTTAATTTGCAATATCTCTCGTATTTCAGTATTTGTGGTTGGTGCGGCAACAGATATACACATTCTGTGAAAATTTCAGCTTTCTAGCTATTACGGTTCATGCAGGCGGACCCGGTGACAGACAGGACGGACGGACGGACGGACGGACAGACGGACAGACGGACAGCGAAGTCTCAGTAATAGGGTCCCGTTTGGCACCCTTCGGGTACGGTACCCTAAAAACTAGTGCCGAAAATGAATGCATTTTTTTCATCTTGTGAAGTTACCAAGCTCTTAGAATTTTCAGGTGCAGGAAGAGCTTTTAGTAACCCAAATGTGTTTTTATTTTTGTTTTAATGAATAAATTTGAATTTTATTGCTTATAGCAAACTTCATGAATACATTTCATTTTTATGCTGAGTCATACGACAACCTGAGTTTATTAGGCGCGCATCTAAAATAAAGACGTAGTCAAACCTTAATTAGGTAATAGGAAATCTTTAATGTGTCCAGCTATAAGTATCATTCGTATGTTCGACATGAATTTCAGCATCGCATACTGGCATAACTTTGACCTGTAATATATATTTTATGTCTTCATCAGCTCATCCGACATCAAACCACTATCAAGTCGCCTCTTCTCTGGACTAGCGATATAGCATCAATTTTATGGTCATTTACCAACCGCATCCTCTGACATATCGCATTGACTTGACGATATCGCCATTTCTTTTGTATGCGATAAAATACAGTTTGTGCCATAAATGTAATGTCAAGTAGGTCAGAGTGTACCCACGGCTCACAATTATTTCCAGTGACAAGAAACGAAGGTCAGTGACTTCCTGATAAACTGACCAGTACAATCAGACTGTCATCATTCAACAATATGCTGCATGTTCTTCAATTATCGTCTCTAATAACCTGCAATAAAATGATAGTTGTCTTTCATCAGTAGACACGTATTATTGCTTCGATACGCTACCGGCGCGGGACTCACGGTTTACTTTTACGAATGCACAACCGACCACACTTCGTTTGACGGACACTTAAAGTCATGCTGTCACTGTTCCTCGCTATGGATCTGATGGTGTTTGATATTAGCGGGACAGTATTTGAGTATTAGCCTGGTCATTTGGCATTTATTCAACCGTAATAACATTTATTTCATATCTTCTCACTAGAGAAAACAATGATCTTTGAATTTTCAGTCTTAACTTGCCGGTAACTTTATTTTAAAAGCAAGCCAAAGGAAAGAAACCAAAACACATTCTGGACATGTTGGCCACCCGTTGCGCTAGAATAGTTGTTAGGTCGATTTACTAATGTCACACGCTGTGTTGTGTAATTAAATCTAAATTTTAATCTTTTTGGTAGGTGTGTGTAGGTACTGACATAGGTAATATAGGTATGTACAAACTGTAGGTGCATATTTGGCATAATGTTGGCATGTTCTATTACTATATTGACCTCTATACAACCATAAACTCGATATACAATACAATAATTATTTTGGAGATCATTGTAATTGCATATTTGAATCAACTGGTGTAAGTTGCTTCTTTCCCTAACTTGCGATTTTGTATGCCTAACGGCTGGGCGTGAGGTCAAAACTTATATGTAACATGTTCCACTATAATAGATCTGTATCTGAATCCGAAACCTTTTCATTTCACCATTATTTGAGATAAACCAAGCCTCGTCTTTCTCTATCCGAAATAAAGCACTTATTTCAAATTACAACAGCTGTCATTACCCCTCATAACTCTCCTTCCCACGAAGTCGTTTTAATCTTGAAATTACCCGTGGATAGAGTTTGCCTTAAAAATATAAAGCTTGTAAGAAAAAAAAATGCGTAATTTCGATATCTTTTTCTTGACGGCCCCATAGCTCAACTCGTTTACTCAACAAGTTAAGTTAATTGAGCAGTAGGACATAGATTGTATTGCGATACTCCATAGCTCAACTATTGTATGCTCTATAGCACAGGTGTTGCTGGAAGATATATCTTACTAGGGATAAGCTCGCCTTTGTACACTAATTTGTACAATCCCGCAACTGAGTTGAGCAATGACCAGTTGAGTTGAGCTATGGGTATTACACACTGCTTAACCAATTGTAGTTGAGCAGTGGGTACAAAGACCAGTTGAGTTAAACGGGTAATACCCATCATCTTTATACAGTTGAGAAAAACGAGTTGAGCTATGGGGCCGTCAGAAATTATTGTTTGCTTTCCGCGGTTAGCTCAATGCGTCAATACTAATCGCAAACACTTACCATCGTTACCATCTAGAACTCATAGATTTTATGTAAGATTTAATGAGTTACAGAGAGCAATGTAGGTACTGTTATAAATTCGATTGGAATATCAAACGTGTGAGAGACGTGTGAAGTGTGTCATTAGGGTTCGAGTAGTCTATTTCTGGTTAAAATACTCGTGGTCGGGATACGGCTATTTCTGGATGTTCAGTAGACAATTATCCATATTGACGGGATAGAGGATAGAACTTTCTATGCGACCCGTGTCTATTTATAACAATAGATTGGTGAAGCTAGTAACCTAAATATAAATAACCTTTTTTTGACACATCGGAAATATTTAAATGGGTGGTAAGATTATTTATCATGTAAATTATACCTTTTTGTTGCAACTAATGGGGCATGTACCTATCGTCCATAAGTGAAGGTATATTCTGGAGTTGGCTCTGACGTGTCACCAGAAACCACACCAGTCAGCGTTTCTTCAGTTTATCGGTGTATACTGCACAGCCATGTCATGAGATGTGAACTTTGAATCTAACACGTGCAAACCGAAATAATCTTTGTGCAAATGCAGTCACATCTCAAAATGCAAGTGCATTATACTCTCTATGATGCACTTGATCTACGGACACAAAAATAATCTTGTTTTAGACCCTATTATGTACACCGAAGGATTGCTTCGGTTTGTTTCAAAAAGGGCTGACCCTTATTGATGTAAAGAAATAAACCTGTTGGCATCGAGCCATCTTTTTTTCTACAAGCGCCTTTATCTTTTAAGGTCAAAACAAGTGGAAAGGAATTTTAATCATACTTTTACAACTCGCCTATAGAAGCGAGATTATGCTGCCGATTTACCGAGTATACTTATGTCCAATTTGTTGAACACATACAAGGCTTTTATTAAATTATTGTTGAGTGCTTGTAAATATGAAATAATATGTACCATATGTCATTCACTATGTACGTAAAGCAACAAAATACAGAGAGTTTAAAGATGATTGCATTAATGTTTTTATTACTTTACACCAAACAAATAGGAGTAGATAATTGGCACGTCAACTGAGGGCATTCCCACGGAAAAATAAAAGTTAAAGAGTTGCGAACGAAACGAGATCATTAATACAAGTATTCTAATAAGCGTCGCTGATTGAACACGGCTCTTTGCAGATTTCTTCAATCAACTGCAGTTGGTCTTATTTACGAAACCTAAATCTGATGTGCTTTTTTAAGGTCTTCAAGTTTATATCGCAAAATTATGGATATTTTTTACTTCGCCTGACTTTTCCTTCTGTTTGCAGGATAATAGACTTCTTTGCAAATCTTCAAGACTTTTTCCTCCTTTTGCCTTTCTTTGTATTTTCTCTGCGGGCTACGTTTTCATTATTTTATACTTAGTTCTAAGCCGGGAGCGAGTATAGTCGACGTGAAAGATATCTTTACAATTGAGTGTTCCAAAAATATCTTTACATTTAATAAGTTTGCACACAGTAAGACAAATACTTGTTAAAATGAATGTGACAATTTCATCTTTCCAAATTACGCTACAAAACTATGTTTGCGACCTTCTACAGAATCATTGGCACATATTTCTGACAAATATTATTGACACTACATGTTGCAGATTAATATTTCCCATCAATATGCCATATACAAGGTGTAAATGAATTAACGCAAAATAAGAAATGACTTTGTTAGGGGCATCGTTCTGAGCAACTTTCACTATCAAACCGATTTGATCAAAGCAACTTTATTTTTCACTTCTCCATACAAATCAGCTGCCCCACTCAGGCCAAAATGTACTGGGAAGTGAAAAATAAAGTAGCTCTGATCAAATCGGTTTCGTAATGAAAGTTTCTCAGAATGATGTCCCTAACAAAGTAGTTTCTCATTTTGCGTTAATTCATTTACACCTTGTATGTTTACTTGAGATCTCAACGGTTTCTGTTAACGTAAAGATATCTTTGACGTCGACTGTACAAAGACTTTGCGTGAAACTCAAGGTTCATCGTATATTACAGCTGATGCCACATCCAACTTTAGTCTTGAACTCTGTAGCAAGGGAAGAAAGACCACATTTGCTTGTTTTGGTAGAACTGATATTGTTAGAGAGACAGAGAGGCTTTTTCACGTTAATTAACATAAATAGTTGAGAAACCACACGATTCTAAATGAAATGCAAGTTTAATTACCTATGTCACTTTGCATGCTTTAAGTTTAGAAAACGCTGTGCATAAAATGGGCCGAATGTATAAAGAAAAGTGTCATTCTTTAAGTCCATGGTAATATTAATGATAATATTATTATTGAGATCAGCGGATGAAAATAATGAAGCATTTCCTTCCATTAATTAGAAGTTAATATTTTTCTGTATCATAAAACAGATGGTCCAATTCAATACTGTCTAATGTTTTTTTTTGTATCGTCAAAACAACTAAGAACAACGAACAAATGTGCACAATCTTCTTCGTTTGATAGTGAACAGCAAAACACGTTATTAAAAATCATATATTTTTATTATAATTACCAACTGCAATTTAACGCATTTTAAATCATAATTTTGCCTTTTAATAAAGACGATTTTTGCATATACTTATTATGACATAATTTACACGAAATGTATGCAACTTCCTCGTGAAATGCAAAATTAATACTATTTAAACGTGCTCCAATACTGTAAGCACAGCTTATTTACTCTCAAGCTTCCATAAATTGAATATGTAAAAATATGTAAATTGTTCTTTCAAACTAAATGTTTGGAGAAATAAATATTATTACAGATTCAAGTAAATACAGCGTTGTTATAGTTTTGCAAATGAATTTAAACTTGGTTTAAGATTTGATGATTCAATGTTGTGTAGGAGCGGAGTTTTTAATTGAGATATCTGGCACCCAGAGACTATATATCCAATTTATTGCGCCTGCGGGGGAATGCGGCTCGCCAAACGTTTGTTGTATTCAACAAACGTTCGCATACGCAACCTATGTACGATGATGGGCCGCCAGAGAGTTTCGCAGCTGCTGACCAATCACAGCTCTCTTACCTCGTCCCCCGCCGCCCGTAAATTGGTGAGTTGTGTTTCAAAGGAAAATGTATCTATGCGCTCTCCACAGGATAAGTGCTTCCTGCCGGCACCCTTATAAATACAAGTCTCATGTCTCGATGTCCTTTGTCTTTTCGGTCGGCGAATAGTTCCTAGTTCTTAATTTTCCATGTGTAAAATTTCGCAGATTATTATCGGGACGAATTTTTTTCTAAGAATTTAATTTTATTAATTCTTCATTATCCGAATGCCTCACTTCCCTTATTATTGTTAGTACCAATTCGTTTTTAGGGTGCTAATCCTTAAAAGGAAAAAGAGGAACCTTTATAGGATCACTTTGGTGTCCGTCCGTCTGTATGTCAAGACCTTTTACATCAAGAACGCTTGGCTAAAATTTATATTAATTGTTAAGGTCTGTAGTCGTATATAGCTGTGAAAAAACAATCTTCTAGGTCAACGCAATCGAAAGCTATACGACCGTTTAAGCTGTAAAATTTTGGGATTTTCATAATAATCGCAGTGGACTCAAAACCTATAGGGTACTTTCCGTTTGCCTACAAACATAAAATTTGGCACAAAGCAAGGTCTTATAGTACAAGTAAAGAAAAAAATCTGAAAAATGCAAATTTCTGTCTGTCTACAAAAATATTTAATTTGGTTTACAGGGATGACATTATACTTTGTTTTTTATGTGGAAACCTCACAACACGTGTTACGCTCTCCAAGTGTGATCGGAACCCTTGGTGCGCGAGTCCTACTCGGACTTAACCGTTTATTTTAAATAAGTATAGTTTATAAGTAAATATCTTTCACAAAGTAAAATTCATCCCGATTTACAAAACTTCACTCATGTGAAATTAAGAACTAATCACCGACACGTTCTTTATTCGCAGAACCGTCACCGACTCACCGTAGATCTCTGGAGGAAAATGCGCGCTCGAAACATACCAACTGTAGAATAGAATTGCAAAGCACATAAAGTATTCAGGGTTCCATTAACCTGGTCGTTGCAGGTCGATAAACCGTCTTGAATAGCAAAACGGGCTTAGGATATTCATGATCCTTTAAATTAAACTTTAAAATGCGGTGGCGGTGGTGCATCTAAAATAATAAAAAGTAGCAGCGTCTCTTCTTTGGCTGGCGAAACATAAAACATTTACATAAAGGTACACACATTTCCTGTTCAAACTATCATAAATTCCGTGTCTTCAAGCTAAATTACAGTTTTACAAGGAAACATAGTAAAGACATTTAAAATGTGATATTTATCAAGTAGTGGTATTTTATTTTGTGTAGGTACCGGCCAAAACCTAGGTACATGTATTTAGTATTATTAGCTTTAAAAAGTGTACGGAGAACAATTACATGCTTTCAGAATGTATCAATAGTTAGTTAAGGTACCTAAACATTGAAAAGGGAAAGAAGATTTTATTACAGACATTACTTTTAGGGTGAGGGATCGTAAAGCAAAAGCGCTTCCATTTAGAAATAATGATTTTCAGGTTTTATGTACTCCATTCAGGTCAAAACTCCAACTCCAAAAAAGTATTATTTGTGTTACTGTAAGTTTTGCAACTAATTCCTTCTATGATAAAAGCGATTCCTTATTTAATTACCTAGATAGTAGATACCTTATGTAGAAGTTAATCAATACATTTACTAGTTTTCCTTGGGGAGGTCAAATTTCAAAGTAAACTGGAGCTGGGATAAGCACCGATATGAGAATTGGAGGGTTTATGATTTTTTTAATATTTATAATTGTCGCAGTAAAAATATGGATGTAATTACCATTCTATTTTACACATAAAAATATATTTTGACACAATTAAAACTATTGGCACTACCGTTTTCAGCCCCGCCGCGAAAATTTTCTTCTGGGAAATTCACTCGATTGTGACCACAACAAAACGATATGGGCGTAGTTTGAAGACTTTTTATAGAGTGGGAATGGACACTTTAGCCACAACTTTAGACAAACATTGGTATCAGTCACTACCAGAGACTATATATCCAATTGACAGAATGCGGCTCGCCAAACGTTTGTTGTATTCAAAAAACGTTCGCATACGCAACATATGTACGATGACGGGCCGCCAGACAATTTCGCAGCGGCTGACCAATCACAGCTCTCTGACCTCTTCCCCCGCCGCCCGTAAATTGGTGAGTTGTGTTTCAAACGAAAATGTATCTATGCGCTCTCCACTGGATAAGTGCTCCCTGGTTACTAACAAGGGTACTTTGCCGTTTTGCATGTTTAGAGTATTTAAAAATAGATTACTGGTTCGGTTTACCATATCATGGGAAATTATGAGTTTAAGCCTCCCGCCACCCACTAAACTGAAGTTCTTTGATCTCCGGCTTTCGCAAAACAAATATAGGAATTATTTTGATTTATTTGTACAGCGATGATGGATGATTATGAGTGATGGAAAACATCGTGTGGAAGCCTTTATAGCTCCCTCGTTGTGGCGATTAGCTAGCCCCCTGTCATGCATGATGGAGTGTTGAACATCTGGCCGGAAGCTGGCACAATTGTGCTGTTGCCACTCCGTATGCAACTTTACCGCTGCAAGTCTCTGTTCTGTATAAACAGGTTGACATTTAATTAGCTGACCATATTTTGGGGAATGATAGTACCCATCATTACGAACAACTTTCCCCAAAAAATATATAATCGCAAACGAAAAAAAAAATTCGTCCCCCAGTACATTGCCCCGATCAGCTGATTTCAAGTTACTATGGGAGACCCAAAAAAATTTTTCGTTTGCGACCATATTATTATGTTCCTTGGGGAAAGTTTTTCATAATGATAGGTAGGTACTATATATGATCCAAAATATGATCAGCTAATTAAATGTCACCCTGTATATGCACCCTACATATAAAGTTAATATAATCCTTCTTGGATTGGAAACAAAGATTATAAACCTAAAAACCTGTGCATTCTCGGCACCCTCCCACCCGGCAGCGATCTTGGCGAAATTTTTAGTTTACTTATGTCTTAGTGGTTTAATGATAAAGTCTTCGTGATTTATCTTTGATTTATTATTATAATCATTTTAATTATTGTAAATAAATAACCAGCCAAGTGCGAGTCAGACTCGCGCACGAAGGGTTCTGTACCATTATCTATAAAATCGGCAAAAAAAACATGTTTGTGGTATGGAAGCCCCGTTTAATATTTATTATAACCTATTTTTTGTATTTTTGTTATAGCGGCAACAGAAATACATCATTTGTGAAAATTTCAACTATCTAGCTATCACGGTTCATGAGATACAGCCTGGTGACAGATGGACGGACGGACGGACGAACGGACGGACGGACATTGAAGTCTCAGTAACAGAGTCCCGTTTTCCACCCTTCGGGTACGGAACCCTAAAAATGACCTGTGGAAATTTACATTCTTACGACAGAAGCATTCTTACATCGCTTTTTTTATAGAAATAAGACACTGTTAAAGAATATGCATCAAAATTAGGTCCAAAATATCTTGACCCTAATATCGGTGCCATTAGCAACGGAAATGCATGAAATCGTAATTGCCAAGCTTTGATGCATCACACACGTTGAACTAATCTAGTTTAATTTAGAACCAAGTGTCTGGTCACGGTTTAGTCCATAAAATAAATATGAATGAAGATATAAGAGAGAAAGAGACAGATTTAGAATGATTAGAGCAGACGGACACTGAATTTCTTAGAAATTTATTTCTAACAAGAGGGTGTTTTATAAACGACTTATAAGCATTTTAGGAATAGGAATTTCGCCTTAAGCGGATACTTCCCGCCTATGATATTATTCGTCACAACAAGCAGCAAACAAAAAAAACACATTATTCAACCCGTTAAATTGTCCTTAATTCTAATACCTACTCATTAGTCCTTTTTAGAACAAGATTTTTGCAGGTTTATCTCCATTTCAAAATATTATGTTTACTTTTTGGCTATCCAAACTCAATGAATGACCCTCCCATAAATCACTTTACACGGCCGCCTCCGCCGCCGCCGCCGGCGAAATAAACCCAGTTTTAAAACGGCGGCGTAGGTACTTTCTGAATGTTGTAGGTTAAGGATGACTTTTCTTTTCAGGGATTTTAGAAGTGGGTAAACCGTCTTCTTGTACGAGGATACCTACAACATCATTATATTTTTAGCTTCCTCGGGTAGGTAGACAAGAATGACACTGGTAAATTCAAGTTGAGTTGTAAACATTTTTAAATTTCACATTATAGAGACTAAAATATTAGTCAAAAGTTCAACAAAGAAAACATACAAAGCACACAGGGTAGAAGTTGCAGAGTTCCATCCACGTTTAATTAAAGAATAAATAGAGAATTACATGAAATATTTACTATTTCAAACATTCTCAAACAAAAACTTAACGACTGTAAAGTAAAGCGTAGTTTTTAAGATTAACCTTAATCATTAACGGGCTATACTTTTCCTCTACCTGCATAAAAGTGAACGAGTACATGTTTCGTTTAATAATCTTCCGTGAAAATACTTAAACGGTATGTTTCATCATTGATATTTAATACTATAAACTCACCACAATACGTGTTACGATACCGGAATTAATTACGGTTATCGACTGGTACTGTGATACCTAAATAAAGAATGCTGTTGAGTATTGAACTCTGATCATTGAATGAAACCGAAAAAAAAAAGAACTCCAGTAAGATTTAAATATCGAAGAAGTAACATTACATAGAGACGTACGCACGGCTGTACGTGTACGCCAATGGTAATAGATCAAAATGCATTCTATATTTAGTTAGGACAATCTCGTGCCTCACTTCATTCAGCTGTCCCGATGTCAATACAATACCGACCGACGATGTACTGTAATCTATTGTGTCTGGATGATTAAGTTGTATTGTCAAGTCAAGTTCATTCCTGTTCATACAATTTGGTGTGAAATTCTCTGGAAATTCTACAGCTTTATTTTTGTATGTATCTAGGTAGTATGGTTTCAGACTATATTAATGAGCGTAAAAGTACTCCAGAATTGATTTTGCTCGATTAGATATGCTCATGCTCAATAAAATGCATAAATATGTTACCTACTTTTTATTACAAAAAAAAACAACTACCAGCAAAGACTAAGAATATTTTACGATACTTTATTATCATTTTAATGTTGCACATAGTAATATTATATTACAAAGGTTCCAAAGAACTCAAAGGCACAGCCAAAAGTTATCGCCACCTAGGAAGTCGTAAAGATCAAGGCAAACATTTCAAGTCCAGCAATAATTCAGACTATCTAAGTAGTTCGATCGCATTTAAACGTAAAATACAAAATCCTCCTTGGTATCATTTTACCGAGCAGCCCTCTCCACCAGAAAACGGAAATGTCGGAGTTTGAAAAATATTTCTGTATCAATAAGATAAGCGAAGCAATCTCCTGTAAGGCCCCGACCTCAGTGGAAAATTCACGTCAGTGTGTGGTTAAAGTTTGAAATTTGCAAGAAGCTTGTTTGAATATCATATTTAACAATGCTTCGAATGCAAGCATAGGTATGAGCATTGAGCATGAGCTATTAAAAAAAATAGTTGAGGTTTTATGAACTAGAGCTGAACTAAAACCTTTTTAGCGATGCGATTAAGAACCTAATTGGTCCGATCCGATACCAAATCCATGTCCGTCTTAAAATCACACTTGGCATAGGTGGAATAAAGGTCACTATGTGTAGGGTTGATGATGTATCTAAACTGTATCGGATCTGAATCGATAAAAAGGTTGGAGTAAAGCCGATAAAGCCACATAGAGTAGGTAAGCAAAAGGGCAAATCTATGGCCAAGGGAGGCAGTCGCTCACGTCCGGAGGAAATACTTGGAACCCACAGCCCTTCACGTCCTTCCTGGGTAGTGCTAACGAGCGACAAATCATCATCATCATAGTCATCAAATCATCTCAAGACATTATAATTTCCAGGTTCTCAAATGAGAATCTGACCACTTGACACTGGCAAAATTAACCTCAAAAGAGGTTAGGATGCCATT
Source organism: Argyresthia albistria (assembly GCA_963457715.1). Taxonomy (NCBI): domain Eukaryota; kingdom Metazoa; phylum Arthropoda; class Insecta; order Lepidoptera; family Argyresthiidae; genus Argyresthia; species Argyresthia albistria. The sequence continues at coordinate 3,950,555 of OY735265.1, forward strand.
AATAAAAAGAAGAAGAATCTATGGCCAAATTAACATTATAAGCAACTTACTGAACTTTACTGCTAAAAACGCAAATTTTCATATTCGATCCTGTCATTTTTGTAACCTGAACATTTTACCAAATTGCATTCCTGTTACGTACGAGTAGGCAAGCATGCGTATACGCCCTGATTGAGCTTCAAAATGAAAATTCCGAAATATCTTCCTCCGAAAAAAAAACTCATCCCAATTCTTCGTATACCTGGGACCGAGCCCTGCTCGACTTTGTAACATAGATTTTTCAAAGTAAACTTTTTGGTTAGGTTTTTGGCGGGCGGGAATAAGGAATTGGAATTTATGCCTTGATTTTATTGACACAAAGTAAAACTGCCATTTCCGACCCCAGAGCATGGTTTTTTTTTTTTTTATACATTGTTTTTTTTATACATACAAATATTCCTTGTTTAAAGTGTGGGCGCCCAGCCATTGGCCGGGCCATATATACATATAGTGGATGAAATTACAAAGGATCACGTCTTTACCATGCGGACTGACAAAAGCACAATGGTGTCGAGTTTATGGAACCTAAAATTCACTTCTTCTGTAGGTATTCATTTTTGCGACACCTTTTTTAACAGTTCAGGTATTCAGAGATTTGCATAAGATGTTGATAAACCAGGTTTTCAGTACAATTTCAAATTGCTATAATGCTATGAACTTAGTGGACTGCACTCAGACTGTTTCCGGTCTCTTCGCCGAGAAAAAGTTTCGCAATAACAGTATTGCGATGTTCAATTCCATTGCAAGATATTGGTTTTTTATATCTTTTTTTTTACTTGTCCAGGGAAATGCGACTGAGTTTACGAAATGAGAATGTCTCTTCCTTGTTATTATGAAGATCTTGCAGATGGTCTATTTTTCCAACTGTATAATTCATAAGGCAAAAATACTTTACTTACTTGCTTTACATGATGATATCATACTTTTCAGTTTAACTATGTAAAACTAGATTTACTGTAATAATTACAAAATTTAATAAAAGTGCCATTATTTCAATAATACCAATTTCGAGTAAATACAGATAATAAACACAAATAAATTGAGAACCCCTTTCCTTTTTTGAAGTTGGTTAAAAATACATCAAACCTTCGTTATTTCAATTATGAAAAAAAAACAAACAGGTGAAAACAACATGAAACGTTTGGAAACCATTACCATTTTAATATCAATACGTTTTAATGTTCAAAGTATAAACGAGTATTTGTTTCATGTTTGATAACAACGGCTATTATGTTTTCAATATCTTCGCAAAATGCAAACCTTCCGTATAAAAGAGGAAATCGTTCCAAAACCAATTTAAATTTCCCCTAGGGATGTTTTCTATCTCTGGCATAAAAGTTTGTGTGCATGTTTCACGGGCACTTAAACTATTCCCATAAGAAATTCAGGCGATTTTGTAGTAGCAAACAAGTATGAATATAACAAATTAAACAGTCTACCTACTACATAAGTACATTTACGCAAATCTAGTATGTCCCGTGAATCTATTTACTTATAATCGCTTCAAACCCATTATATGGTAAAGAGCGAATTTCTATGTAATCAACTCCTTCCCCGCTTTGAAAACAAATGATTTTACGGTAAAACAACTTGATTGTATTCAGAATCCTCTGTAACATTTTAAAGCTCGCTGCGTTTTATGGTTTTAAAATAAAATAGAAAGAAATAGAAAATAGAAAATATATTTATTTCAAATAACTTTACATACACTAACACCAACAATAACTTATGCATAAAAAACAAGGCATTTGTATAATACAATATTAGGTGAGTTGTTGTAGTGATAGTGAGTAGTGTAGTGCCCTCCGTACTAGTCAAATACCCATGACAAGATCAAAAAATGTTTTGGCAAGAGTTTATGTCAACCCGGGTTTATCGTTCAACAATCGTTGTAGCTGTGTTTATACTGCAGCTCTTGTACGTGCCGTGTAGTGACCATGTAGCTTGGTTTAAAATATCTAAGACATTTCTAAGCGCGCTTTAAACCGAGTCTCGGTAGAACGAGCATACATTGACGAGGTTATGCCAGTGTAGGATGACTGCACCTCAAAAGTTAACGGGTGGCTTGCCCTCGTTCTGAGTCGGACCATCTCTGGTTTTATGGATACTATGGTATATACTTACGAATGCTAAGACGACATATTAAGTTTTCTTTTAAAGTTTTTATTAATTAAAGGTCTTTGTTTTGCTAAAGAATTCAGCCTCTTTATTCCTCTTCTTTTTCATGCAGACTCGACTAACTACCTTTCATCACTACTACCTGCATATACGCCTCCATGGAAATGTGGCAAGTTTTTATTGAGATAATTAGGTAATAAATTGGACAAAGTGTGATTTTAATGTTTGAATCACACGAAGAAAATCACAAATCCAAAATTATTCACATGTGGGCGGCAATTTAAAACGCCTTTGAATATGTGGCTTTATTATACATTCAATGGTTTCTAGAGTTGAGTTAACCGAGCTGTTGGCATGGTTTGCTAAAACCGAGAACAATGTTCCCCTGGAGGAGTGTCTGAACAAAAAGCCTTCCATTCAAAGAACATTGAAATGGAAATGTTATAAAGCGTGCCATTATATTGAATCTAACTTTTTACCAAGAGTATTATAGCTTTTACAACTTTTCCAAACCATAAAACAAAATACCTACTTCAAAATGGAACATTTTGTCAGTGAAAAGAGAGTCACATTTTGGGCAAGCTACATATTCCGTAAAAAAACATGAAAAGACTTTTTTTTTGTGATGAATTAAGTATTATTTGGTATGCAAATACTATCCGTTGGCAAACTACTTATATAGGAACTTATGTATATTATAGTGTAAGACACTTAAATCTTAGCATTTCTATGTTGTGTTGGGGTCTGTAAAAAAATACTATGAGACACCGAAACCGATGTATACGAAATGATTAGCAATAAGATGGTGATTTCAAAGTTCGGACTATATCGTTCTTACATTGCGGCGAACTTGTTTTCATTTCCGACGTATAGCAACCCAAACATAGTAAGTCCCGATGGGATAGGAAACAAAGCACTGGGTTAATGGACGTGATAGATTATGGATGAAATTAGTGCAGTAGCGTACGGTGTGCAATGCCTTGAAACTAATAGCATAATACAGACGCTCTTCTAAATTAAACTTTGATGTAGATAAATCAAACGTCAATAGGATGTCGTATAACAGAAACTAAGTTACTTACGAGATACATTCCAAAAGAGCAGAATGGTTTTTACAAAATTCTTTTTCCACGGATTGCGATGCGAATTCAACCCAACAGATAGAAGCGCTCGAACCCTCAACATGAGATTTCGTCACATAATACTCGTTTGTATTTTCGTAAGCTGAATTCACTTTCGCCTACTTCGACTTTTTGTCGTCAACCTGCAACAACTTAGCACCACTTCAGTTTGTGTACACATCGGCAAGTGCGTTTGCTTATTCCGAGTCGAGTATTTATTTACGATACATTTTAGACTTCGTTGGAAAATTCTTGCACTCTTGCTTTCGTATTTTCCATTTGGTGGGAATTGACTAAATTACCTTTATATTTATCATTTAGTTCATAATTCATAATTTCTTTATTGCACACAATTAATTGCAATGACAAAAAGTAAATAAAAACAGTGTACAAAGGCGAGCTTATCTCTAAAAAGAGATCTCTTCCAGCAAAGCTTCTCTCTTATTATTCTTCAGCATTTATGCGTCCACTGCTGGACATATTATACCTCCCCAATCGATCGCCATCTATCTTCTATTGACTGCTGTCTATCTATAGACAGGAAAAGTTAGTTAAACTGCTGATTAGTCTCTCTGTTAACTCCAATTAACTTGTCTACACTTTAAAATTGCTCAATGTATATTTGGAGAAGTTATCTTTTTTACTGCCACCGTGAAGATATTTATAGAGTGACATAAATAAGTTTATAATTAAGTGACTCAAAATTTATTTTAAGGTAAACCACACCACACCTATCAATTATTGGCTTAATGACGCCAAAGCCAAATCTTAGAATACCATTTATTCAACAAACGGACACCCACCACACATCTTCAACAATCTCTTTTTATCTTTTTATCGGCCCATTATTTATTTAGGCTCATCTGCATAACACTTCATCGAATGTGCATAGACGCTACATAGCAGCGTATCGATAACACTGTATAATAGAATATGAATAAATTATATCATTCCATTTGATACTTGGGCATGAGCATAGCACGATCGGTATTGACACATCTATGCCACATAGGACAGGTGCCGTAAGTAAATATAAAAATACCTTCTCACAAAAGATAAAATTACAAAGTCCGTAGAAAAACTTGTTGAAAAACCGTTCCATGAAATTGACAACTGAAAGCGCCGCTTCAAGCAAGTAATGAACAAACCTATTACATAAATAACGGAGCAAATTCCCAGCAGAGTGAGTTGAGTATGAAATTTCCAAAGCAGACTTCCTGATTTAGTTAATGATGCATGTGGTTTGGCGCAATAGGACGAGGCAATATGAGTATGTATTGGTTAATTAATTTGATGACAAAACGTGGTCTGTACTTAGCTGGGTGGTTGTTCAAGCTGATGTAAATTCATCACGTAAAATAATATATCACTGAATACCTATTCTATCAAAATCTTAAGACAGACACTATGAATTCGCTGTGATCTATGGGTAGTGGTAGCCATTTTTTATTGAAAGCATAAAGTAAATTTTTAGGAGTTTTAGATATCATGTTACATTTTAACATAATTTAACATTTGAAACCAATAACGTTTAAAAAATTACATCGGCCTCTGGCGCTATGAAAAGTTTAAAAAGACATTGAGAAAAATATTACAATCTAATAGAGTGCTATAAATTCCAACCTACGATACACCCACGTCTTTATATGACTACGACTACTTACTTTAGTCGATCCCGACAACATACAGGGTGTAACTGAATGGTTATCCCTAAGTATCACGAAACAATTTTTTATTTAAGCAAATGCTTAGCATCTGAAACAAATGACTATCATATGAGATTCTCGCGATTAAATAAGTTCAGGTACAACTTTTTCAAACTAGTTTCGTGAAACTCAGGGTTAGTCAATCATTCATCATTCTGAAAATAAATGTAAAAAATTTCAAAAACTATCAAAAGTATGAAGTGATTAGAAGTGTAGCAATACGTAATATAATATTACGATGTTTATTATATCGAAAATAAAGAGCTAAACAATCGAGCAGAAGTGTCTCGAAAACTGAGTTACATTCTCTTGAACGACTAGAGGTTCTGTATTTTTTATCATATTTTTTTTAATGTTTGTTAAATCGAAACTGGTATTATTTATGAACCGATTTCAAAAAATATTACTTTACTCAAAAGGGAAGCCTAATAGTTTGGTACCATTTTTTAAAATCAGTAATCGGTCCAGTAGTTATATTTCTACATGAAAAACTGTGAAGTTCAATGTGTTTTTACCTGGATGACATTATAATCCAGTTTTTTTGTGACTTTTCGCTGTTCATAGTCATTGTCACGAAATATATTCTGGCTGTTGATCGCATATTCGTTTAAATTATGTAATACGTTCCATACGTACGTTCATGAGACAGATTTTGTAGGCTCGTTTTCGGATATTATAGACGACATTGTAAAACAAGCGGGGAGGACTAAGTAATAGGTCATGAAATCATTTCATATCATTTCATTTTCATTTTCATTTATACTTTATTGCACAAAAATATAACAAACACGTAACATTTACAAAAATATATGTACAAAGGCGAGCTTATCTCCAAAAAAGATTTCTTCTTGAAGTCGTTTTTTAGGGTACCGTACCCGAAGGGTGCCAAACGGGACCCTATTACTGAGACTTCGCTGTCCGTCTGTCCGTCCGTCCGTCCGTCCGTCCTGTCTGTCACCGGGTCCGTCTGCACGAACCGTAATAGCTAGAAAGCTGAAATTTTCACAGAATGTGTATTGTATATCTGTTGCCGCACCAACCACAAATACTGAAATACGAGAGATATTGCAAATTAAAGGGGGCCCCGATACAAGAGACGTGTTTAGATACACTTACGCATTTCAAAATGGAGATCTTGACTGAAACTGTTTATTTATTGTCATAGCAACCATGTCATAGACACATATACTACACATTTAAATATGATAGCATATTTCGCGTCAACCCACATGGTTGTGGTAGCTCAGTCGGTATGATGTAGACTCTCAATCCGGAGGTCGTCGGTTCAAATCTCGTGAAGGCATAAACTTTTTAAATTTTCTTTTTGTTTATTTTTTTATTGTTTTGAGTGCTTTTGATTTGTTGTACGATGATACGGTACCCTTCGTGTGCGATACCGACCCGCACTTAACCGATTTTTTTAAGCTTTTAGCTTGGCAAATTATGCGTGCGCTCTTTCCGCGTAGAATATATTTGATGGCAACTCATATGATATCTGTTTGCTCATCATAATATACATATAGGGCGAAGTGGTGGGTCAGGGTAGGTGAAGGCTAAGCTGACATGTAAGAACTACGACTTAAAAAAACCCCAGGTCTCGGATGTTTAAATTTTTGTGATGTAGCTGTTTCTGGTTCCCACGCCACAGGGTATCCTAGTGTGGGGCCAGAAGCAATGTATGTGCCTGTATGTAAATGTTTATGTTTATGTTTACAAAATTCAAAGCACCGTCCATCTACGAAAAAATTACAATTACAAAAATTAATTTTTTAAATTACATTAAAAAATTACAATTACCAGAACAAGGGCGACATAGTCTTTTTTTTGTACTAAGACAATCAATCAATAAAAAAAACAGATTGAAAAAATATAAATAAAGATTTCATTGTGCTGACTAAACCAATAATATCGATTTTCACATGCTTCTGAGGCAGTACCTTGATCGATATGCCTCAGAGGCAGAGGTCCTCAACAATATAATTTCTACATACATCATCTCTGCTTAGTAGGAATCTCTTCTCATGTTTATTAGACCATCAACTGTAAGCCCCTGATGCATATCGAATACTCATTAACAGCTAGGTGCTGATGAGCCAGATACCAACTTAGGAATAATCACTTCACAGCTTAGCTCTTACTTGGCCATTAGCAAGCGGTAGCTGCACCTTCTTTTACGATCTATTAGAATGATGTTTTGTTCAGTGGGTAAAGAAATTTGTGCTAAAAAGACGTTTTAAACTGAAAAGGGGGGAGTTATTAATTCGGTTGTATCATGTTTTTTTATGTGTGTTACGTAGAAACTGGTATTATTTATGAAGCGATTTCATAAATTATTTTTTGGTGTCATTGTCACGAGATAAATTCAGGCTGTTAGGATCGTATATTTGTTAATATTGTGTAATAATTATGGACTTCACTGTCAGGATGCAGATTTCGCTCGTTTTCGTGTATATAGACGATATTTGCATACCGAGCGGGTAGGACTAAGTAATAAGCTTGTTTAACTTGGTGAATTAATTTGTTTTCTGGAAGCAAATCTAGCTTGACTTAGCAGGATTTCAATTACACGGTACGCCACTGTAGATTTAGTTTTAAAGATATTTAAAAACTATAATATCAATGTACGTATTTTTTTATTGATATTAGTGATGTTTTAAACTAACGACAATTATAATATAATACAAACCTTAAAGTGTATATTTAGATGTGTGTAGGTTATCCTTTACTAATGTGTGTGTTGTAGGTTATCCTTTACTAATGTGTGTGTTGTAGGTCTTGAAGAAGGAATGCGTCAATCTACTGATTACAAAATAGCATTCATTCCTACATCAGACCAAGAAACACATTTACGGAGTAGCTAACACGAATCATTAGCATCTTTTCACTTAGTAATTACTCACCTAATTGCTTGTATACGTGAACCGTGAGGTACACTGCATTTACGACATTTGTGTGTGTTGATTTTAAATGAGACGCTGATAATCGCCGCTGAAAGATCGAAAAGTATCACCCAAAAAAGATTTTCTTTATTCTGCCAAACATACCTATAAACACAGATACTATAATATTATACTAATACAGATAGACCAACTTAGAACAAAATAATGACCGGCGTAAACTGAGATGCTACGGAAGCTTCTTTAGTTTAAGGCCATTATCTCTTGGTGCAGCACCATCGAGAAATTGCAAATACCACGAGATGGTGCTAAGATGTATAGGATTTATTCTAAGATTATCGCCACCTAGAAGTATGTTAACTGAAACCATGGCGTAAAGTTCAAATCTTACTCCTCACGCTATCTCTTTTTTAAGAGGGTTACTAATTCTATTGGGGCGATGAGCACCCTGTGCTATAACCTAATCATGAGAATGGGTTTCTTGACACATCGTTGTTCAGGCAGCGTCTTTTTGAAAACGCTCGTGGCTAAACAATCTGATCCGACCATAACTACGCCCATAACCTCCCACTATGGTCTTATGAAAAACAAATACTGCTAGCATATCGATTACTCCGAAGGGCGAAAATACCGTATTGTGGATCAGTCACCATTTAGCGCCCTTTGGACCAATCGATACGCTGTCGCTATTCTTGTTTTATAGGAAAAGATACCTTTGCACAAGTACTGATAAGCTGAAGCAGTGAAAAAATGCCCTTTCTGGAATTTTATTCTTGAAATGACCGACTTCTGATTTTGAGGGCAACTTTATTTTTATTAACTCAGTACATTTCGGGCCTAGCGCTCAGCTCAGTATGGTGGAGTGAAAAATAAAGTCTGATCAAGTCGGTCCCATAGTAAAAGATGTTCTGAATGATGTCCCTAACAATAACAACCCTCTTTCGGCTTGTACACTTTCTGTTAAACCCTGTATACATGTAAAAACATAACATAGCGTCACGCCTTTTCCCATACAAGGCGGCAGGGGACAACTGTGCCCACTTATAGCCAGTTATTAGTTACACATATTTTTATTGTCAATTTTATTTTATGCTGCTCCTTTCGGCATTACATCGTGGCCGTACTGTACTAGCTACCGGCATCAGAGGCCTATTTATCTTCTAGCGACTCCACAACTGATGTTGTCAGCCAAGTGAATGTATTAATCGTAAATCACGGCCCTGCCTGTCCGTCGGTCTGTCTCGAGCAAGTCCTTATAATGCAGACGATGCAAGATACTGCTGTCATGTGAATGGGTAATACATGATGGAATTATACTGGTGTTGCTTTCGAAGAATATGAGATGGGAGGATTTTCTGGTGACGTCAACGTTCTATGACCGCTGCAGGTCACGTGGTATGCATCCATTTAGTTTCTCAGGCCTATGTGTGTGTTGTGAATATACACGGGTTTATTTGAATATAGTACACGTTTTGTCTTCCTGGAGAAATTCCAGATAGATACTAGATATATAGATACCTATACTTGAATTAACGAGAAATAAAAAACTACTTTGTTAGGGACATCATTCTAAGCAATTTTTTTATTGTGAAACCGATTTGATCAGAGCAACTTTAATTTTAACTTCCTTGTACATTTTGGCCTAAATGGGTCAGCCGATTTGTATGGAGAAGTGAAAAATAAAGTTGCTTAGATCAAATCGGTTTCAAAATGAAAGTTGCTCAGAATAATGTCCCTAACAAAGTAGTGTCTCACACGTTGTATAACCGTAACAGTGCTTCTGCCATCCCGTGTGGTAAAAGTTGTGTGTGTGTGTGTGTGTCTGTTGTTGTGTGTGTTATCTACTTTTTTGTACTTAAGTCATTGGAAGATGTTTACCATCAAAATAGTCAAATAGGGTTTTGACTATCACAAATTCTGGGAAAGTGGATATCTATCGCCTAAGTCAAAAACAGCCTTTAGCAAAACACAAATCGCTTGGAATGATGAGTATTATTGCTGTACGTTTTTTCCTTGGCTTGTTTATCACGAGTGTCAGCGTGACTTTGCTTTCCCATAAACGTAATTTTATTAATTTTGCTCGATAGAAACGTCTCCTGAAGTTGCCAGAAAATCTGTCTGTCACAATGTTTTATCTTACAATGTCGCACCGCATATGAAGTGTTCTTGTTATTTATCTAATCATTATAAAAATGGCACAGTATGTTTCTCAGTTAGACTTGCTTAGCTTGGCTTTAATAAAAAAAAACCTCTAAAAATAAGTTAAGGATAAAATTCCAAGTTCTGATTGCCTAGGCCCGCCTTTAAATGTCATGCTTCACTGGCATGGCATCTGAATATTTTTAGTTATTGCTCAACATTTAGTGACACAGGTAAGTAAACGAACGAATGTAGCTCGCTTCCTGCCGGCTTACTCGTATTGCAAACAGCCGTTTTCAGCTATTGTAAACTGTAAAGTGAAATGGATGCGGATACCAGTTTACAGTCGCATGATAAGATGTTCAAGCACAGTTTCGTAGAGTTCCGAACATAGTTCGTTCAGTGCAATTTGCATAGAAATGTGAATGGTCCTAAAGCATGATATGACGTGTATGCAGAGTTTGGTTACAAACGATCGACTGAATTCATAATCGTCGAATTATTGTTAACAATCGAAAATAACAATGGCAAAAAATATATTCAATGAATTTCTTGTTATATTAAATGTTAACGGCTTTTAATACAAATGCATCATAATTTAAATTTTACACACCGAATGATGACACTAATTGACAAATTGTCCTTTTACCGTAATTCGACAATTACCACTGAATTCTGCCACTTTATCATCCACGAAATAATGTTCATTTCACAATGAAATTACTTAGCATTGGAGTAGAGCAAGTCCATTTAACAATTCTGGAAACTTATGGCTAGACGTACTCCCTCGCAAACTCACAACATCCAAGGCCCTGGCCAGGAAGTTTGCGAACTTCGGTTATTCAATTAAATTAATAAATAAATGAGTAAAATAGATATTTCCAAAAAATTTTTGATCTTTTGATATAATTCTGGACGAATTGGGAAATATTTAGTACCAATTTTGTTTATTATTAACCGACTTCGAAAAAGGATCAATTCGGTTGTATGTTTTTATATTATTATTTTTTAGTTTTTTTAGTTTGTGGCATCGTAACTGGTACTATTTGGGAACCGTTTTTTTAAAAAAAAAACTTTGTTCAAAAGGGAAGCCCAATAGTTTGGTCCCATTTTTCAAAAATCAGGAATCGATCCAGTGGTTAGGTTTCTACATGAAAAAACTGAAGCTCAATTTGTTTTTACCTGGATGACATTATACATCCAGTCTTTTTGGTGATGGTCTTTAAAAGTCATTGTCGCGAGATAAATTCTGGCTATTAGGATCGTATATATGTTTTGTTTATATTATGTAATACGCATGGACTTCACTGTCAGGAGAAAGATTTCGTAGGCTCCTTTTCGGGTCTATAGACGACATTTGTGTACCGAACGGGGAGGACTAAGTGATAGGTGAATTCGGTTTTTTTTTTTAAGTTTTTAACTTGGTGAATTATGGTATGTTATATTCAATTATAAATATTCAAGGTTTCATTGACGTAATCCTTCGATAATATAATACTCTGTACATAGGTCTTGGATGTTTACATGTTTGTGATATAGCTGTTTCTGGTTCCCACGACACAGGGTATCCTAGTGTGGGGCCAGCAGCAATGTTTGTGCCTGTATGTAAATGTAAAAAAAAAGTATGTAAAAAAGTAAAAATGTATGTAATATAGGTAACTATATCGATGAATGATGATGTTATTCGTAGAATGAACCTCACGTTATGAAATCAAAAGTTAAGTCATATCTAAAGATTTTATTGTTATGACGATAATGTAGAGACTAAATAATTGTATCTTGAATGCACAAATGCCAACATCCCGTACAAACCCGTGCCTATAGATTTTGTAATGTTAATATGAAATTGATATGATTAAGATTTGTTACCTCTTCTTATGGTTTTCCGCTCATCGCTATTTTAGTAGCCACAGTTATATAGCTATGGACTTAGCACTATCACTTTATTAGTGCACAAAGGCGCCATTGTCTCGAATTCTAAGCTCTTGAACAATCGATTGTAACTTCAATAACATCGTTAGAGATTTAATCGATTTTATTTACTTACATTTGAATAACTTCTTCAGACCCGAGCTAAATGGCAATTGGTTTATTCGAAATCTAGATCATCCTTAAATTGCAAATTTTATCTTATTTAATTTTACAGGTACGTATGGTAAATAAAGTAATACTCAAGGCAGTTAGAAAAATAGGTTTGAAAATGTGAAAAAAAAAATAGTCATTGATCAACATAAAAAAATATGTATCACTTTCCATTACATAGAATCGCCTTGAAACTAATTCATTTTGTGACCACAAGTTATGGTAGGACATGAACAGTTTTGAACATGCGTGACTGAAGAGCAGGGGCTAAATATAGTTTTATGAATATTGCTGCAGGCAATTAAGCATGGCCATTTGCATGCGATCTAATCTTAAGAGCGGTGTGTTCACCCCAACATGATTTAATGCAGTTTAATTGAGTAGTGCACCTTTTGAGTGCACTTTTCAAATACTATATCAGTCTCAGAACAGTGCACTTTTTAAACTACGCCTTGCGACACGCATTACGATACAGTTTGTTCCAATTTGGTGAACCAATTTCATAATTAGAAAAAAAAGTATTTTCATAGCGCATGAACTATATTTCTGACATTTTCCAATGGAATACAAAAATCATAGCTTGACACCTTTTACCATGTAAGTAGCTAGAGGTGAAGTTTTTCCTACCGCATGTTTCTGTCACAAAATAGTACAAACCATTCTAACACCGGCGATTGCATTTGACATATTGCGGGTTCAAACGGAAATACTATTTACAAATATAACCTAAAATCACAAATCGCCGTCAACTACAAGCTTGGTGAATGTCACAAAATCAAATTGAACTCATGAAGCGTTCCTCCTATAATGGATGTGTCTCTTACTTACTCATGCAAAGCGACGATAGCGCCATAACTCGGGTTGGCTATTCAAGATAAATTATTTTTGTTATTCCTAGAACGTGCAAGTACGTTTCAGCGGAATTCTTGGTGCTTTTTTTGTTTTAAAATTTGTTTGTTTTAAATTCGTTTCTACCAAAGCAAGGGTTTGTCTTAAGCAGTCTCGATAAGCCCTATTGATTGGATAAATGATAAAATTTGTATGTAAAATGTCATGCGAATCTGTCAGATAAACTCAGACTCGTTTTGTAAATCATTATTAGGCCTGTCCTAGCTTCTATTCGTAGATTGTCTCCAGCGGTTGTCTTATTTGTAATTCGTGCATGAAGAAATGTAGCAATAAAACTCATGCACAAAGCCTTATTTCTAATACATATGTAAAATATATCTATCTTGGTAGAGCCGTTTTCACAGCAACGGTTCGTAATGTGTGAATCACGCTCCCACCAATCGAGTTTACGAGTGCGCCGACGCAAAACAAGCGAACCTTTGAACGTCTCAGGTTCGCAGAATCGGAACGTTACGGCTTGATGGGCTGGGCCACCAGTGTGTTGTGTTTGTGTTTAAACGGAGAACGGGAATAATTCCATGAGGAATCTTTCCCGGTGGTGGAAGAAAACGGTCTTAACACCAGTGTTAATAGGCACACATTCAAAACTCGGTTTCTGGATTATTTAAATACGTCATGGCTTTTCCCATGCGGGGTGGCAGACTGGCAGTGTTACGCCCACGTTAAGACAAGCTAGATGATCTCATGATGATGAAAATTTATTTTAAATAAGCAAATTATACAGTTATTCAGAAAATTCAATAAAACTCGGAATACCCATTCCAAAATTCCCGAGAATTTATGAAAACATCTGCTGCGAAACTATTCATCCGTATCAGTTTAATGAACTTTAATTTAATGTATCACATATGCACATTCACAATCCAACATTCATTAATTAATATGGAAAACTGCATCAAAAGTGTTAAAGCCATGTAAATTAAGAATGTCTGGTTAGTTGAGTATGTGTTAATTAGCACTCTTTACGCTGCCGTAGTTACAATTCTGTTAAACCTTCATTACAATAAGAGCGGTGCAAAACATGAATGCAGTTGCTAATTTGACTCATGTGGTAATTTGAGTGATGTCATTAAAATTTCAGTATAGCTTAAGTTTAATTTATTCAAACAATGAGGTATTCTGTTCATATTTCCCTTAAGTAATTATGGTTTGTTTTATGTATGTCTTGTTTCAGGAAACCTTGATAAGATCCGACAAGTTCAATAGAAGAGCCTAGTCTGTAGCCTCTTCGTATAAAAATATTCAGATAATTATGATAGAACTTTGCTTTATCAAGTTCATTTTATCGCATATTTCAGCGATTTATACCTTTGGTGGTTTGTATGTGCGTATATTGTACAGGACTTATCGATTTTTCTATAAATTAATTGGCCTTCAGTAGGGACTACCTAAAATGATCACAGTTTGCAAAAAAGACTTCATAGAAGGGACCAACGTTTCTGCTCCGTTTTGCGGAAGGTTCGTTTCCTTCAAGATGAAAGGTTATGGAACAAAAACATATTCTGGGATACGTGAAATTGTGTGTCACATAACAAGGGTTTGTTGCCAAGGTGCGTTCGCAAATAGACCATACCCACGTTACCTAAGGCCCGAAAGATATAATACAAGTGAGCTATCAGATTAACTTTAACCACAGAAGAGATAATAGTACTACGTACAGAACGGCCACTCCCTTCCCCGCGCGGATTCAGATACCGCACCTCACCCCGGAGTCGGGGAGCCTCTTCGGGTGACACTTTGTATAGAAGCTGAACGCACACATTCACAAACGAACGAGTTTACGCACACATTTGCACGTGTACAAATGTCATTAGGCTATGTAGTAGTAATAGGTGATTATTTTACGAGCGTTCTATGGAGTGTCCGAGGTGTGCTTTAACTTAACAAATTATATTGAGTACTCAAAGTTAGTCCGAGAATACTAAGCCATTTCGCCTTTCATCTGTAGGATGATCATTTGTCTATGAATTCTTTTACATTATTATTTCCTACAGATGAAAGGCGAGATGGCTTTGTATTCTCGGCCTAACTTTGAGTACTCAATATAATTTGATATATCAAAGTTAATCTGATCTGAAGACCAACACTTCACTCTTGAAATCCAACAAACACAGTCTTGCTTTGCTTATTGGAACTAACCCCAGCTCCGTTATTTCAATATTTGTATCATTTATTTATTTATTTATTTACAATTTACAAAGTCAACAGCACAAGAACAGTTGAATATAGGCAGGATAACTAAGTCTAAACAGAGGCCAATTAATGACTTATATTTTATAGGCCAGACATGATTGGTAGGGGTGATATACATAAGATATTGGACGGGACGGGACGGGAGAGGAGGAGAGGGAAGTGTGTGTAGGGTTTTGTCGTCGTGTGTGAGGTTATGTGTGCGTGTGAATGTAAGTGAGAGATGATGATGCAACTGTTATGGCTAGGAGAGACATCATAAGGCGATATACCAAGCTGCTTACTCATTATATCATCATCATCATACTCATATCAGTTAAACTAATGATATGGTGCTTCATTTTTTAAAGTTTTGATGCTCTACCTATAGAATGCTATTCCACCAATTATTCTAGTTAATTACAACTAACTAAGACGAACATGCCAGCAGTTGGCAGAAACAAGCTGCCGATGATTATAACGAAGACCATGCTGCAGAAATGCATTGTATGAAAATTTTAAAACCAAAACACAAACAACTTCCAGAAAAACAACTTTTACGATTTTATTATATTGCACACCATGTTTCTTCGAACCGGACTCCAATGCGTAAAGATTTTTCGTTCTAGCTGTATTGGAGATGGTCAATAGCTGGATCGCCCGGTGGGGAAGCAGCTAATCAATAGCATGTCCGATTCATATTTGAACGCAATCGGCAGGGAGACAGGTAATTTTGTGTATAGGCAAGGCATACAGGAAACAATAGATGTTTGCGTTTGACAGTTCATTAACTGGGAGTTGAACGGAAACTGAGTTCGGGGGATGCGGGCTTTTAGCATGTATTAATCATTTCACATCATAAATCGATTTATTTGTGCTATTGGTGTTTTAGGTTTCCAAGTTTCCCCTGTATTGTGCTTTGTGTTTACCAATAAGTACTCCATTCTCCCGAAAAATAATATTTTCCGATTTTGTGTAACATATACTTCCGAAAATAATTTGGTTTCATCCTTTGCTTTCCTATTAATTATTCTTAACATTTGTATAATACGCATAGATCTGCCCAATCTTTTATATAACTTAAGTTTATTTATATTTACATATAACCTTACAGTAGTTACCTAGCCTAACTGCTCTACTTTAACAATCGTAGCCAACATTTTCCTTCTTAGTGGAAAAAAAATCAACCTGCGCCATTCCGTGTACCCTCAGGGAGTAACAAAGAATATTTTGTACCTCCTATAAAGTATACCTAGAGGATTCCCACCGCGGCGGCAGATTGAAATAGTAGCGTAGAAATATTCATGGAGGGGAGACATACAAAAGAAAATTTGATTTAGATTGTTTCCATAGCAAATGCGGATTTTCTTGTGGGGAATTTTTGCATTGCGTCTTTATGTACCACCTGTGACAGTCTATTCTGAAAACGGGTGTTTTATTAGTATTTTTAGAGGTATATACTATGTTTTTCTTCTTTCTTGAGGTTTTTTATGTCAACAGCGGAGGAGTGATAAAGAATGCGAACATAATGCAGGTATTTCAGATGATAAAAAATAAGTCGGCAGGATCTCGCTAGATACAGTTGTTACCTTGAGAACAGGACTTGTAGAGAAGTTCCCAGCAGTGGGTATATCTTTACAGGCGGAGAATCATGATGAATATAACTTTTTTATATTTGCCCCGAACTCAACACGGCGACCTGCCCGGGGCAGCATTATCGAATTACACTGCACAAAAGCACGCGAGAGAGAGACGCATACTCCTCTTATTCATATTATAATACAGAGTGCTTGTTTTCAGCAGTTGCAATTAATTATCGCTGTAATTTCTCACTCCACACTGCGCCTCTTCATTAAGGACGTCGAGTAAAGAGGTCTTATAGTATAGTTCATGTTCATATAACAGGTCACGCTATGTTTAATATATTTGGCTTTGAGCGAGTCTCTCTCTCGCCTAAGGTGGGGTGAGTAAGAGAGGGGTGACGGTTTGCTTAGAGCCACTTGGCTCGAACTATAAATACATACAAAGCATCACTCCCTGTTCCCTGACGGATGGCAGAGGCACCAATTATCCTCACGTTTAACCAGATATTCAATACAAAAAAGTAAAAAAAATTGTGTGCGCGCATACATACATACATATGCTCATGCTTTGTTCCCGGAAGAACTGTAGGCAGAGACTAGCATAAAATCTGCGTGTCTATATCTGAAATAAATTGGTAAATAAATGAAAATAAAAGTTCTTATAAAGTTTGAATACATAAAGTCTTCCAGCGAGTTGAATGTAGAGATACTATAACTTCCATGTAACAATACTAGCAAAGAGAAACTACCTATTCGGTTGTAAATTAATTTTCCACAGATCACTCTCTGATTTATACTTCCAGATATTTTCTTTCTTACATCACTGCGTTCTCTCTTATATATGCTTGGTGTTTCGAAGTTCTTTACAAATCGGTGTTCGGTTTCCTTACGTTTCGTGTCTGAATTATTTAAGAAGCTCGTTGCGAAACAGATGCGATATACTGTTTCAGTGATATATATAGTCTTTCATATCCAAACACACAAATATAATATGTATATTGCCTCAAAACGTGCCACTACACACACATTTTCAAACATAAATCCCCAAAACAGAGATGCCTGAGGGCAACAAATTCTATAGCAGTTTAAGGGCGGGCCCTAGGCATCAGAGCTTAGAATTTCATCCTTAACTTATTTATAGACTAAATTAAATTATAAAAAAAAAAAAAAATAACAAGAACACAAATTCAGATCCGGTGCGAAATTAAAAAAAATAAACATTGCGACAGACAGATTTTCTGGCAACTTCAGGAGACTTTTCTATCTAGCAAAATTAATTCTATTCTATTTTAGTTTATGGCACTTTGTTGCCTATCGACAAATTCTGCCAGTGTCAGGTGTAAGGCTTGACATAATAAAATTACGTTTATGGAAAAGTGATGTCACGCTGACACTAGCAGCTAGTGAAAAAACGAACAGCAATAATACTCATCATTCCGAGCGATTTGTGTTTTGCTAAATGCTGTTTTTGCCTAATACGCCGCCGACTGCGAAAGCTAACTCAAAAACGCTCTGAAATGCGCATTCTAAGCAAATCACTAAAAACATAATGAAACTAACAACCAATTAGGAGCTGTAAGTGATATTCTGAACGTGCCCGACGTTTCTCGTGCTTAGATAATCTTTGTTAGACCGCCATTATAATTTTGCATTTAGCAAACCCTAAAATGAACCTTATTCTATTTACCAACTGAGTTCAAAGGACGTGAAAGTGGAGTTATGCAAACTTTATGCAGAATGTAAGTGAAAATGATCGCCCGGCTGTGCCTAGAATAGTAACAAAAGAACGCAGAATTCCCAACATTTTTTTATTATTGACACTGATTTTAAATTAAAATCTCTAGAGTAGTAGTAGTAGTGTAGTGCATTTTAGTTTTTAAAAATATTATATCATCCAGGTAAACAAAATTATGTTTTTGTGCCTTCCTGTTACTCTGTGATGTTGACATGAGATACATTCTGGATTTAACCCTCTCGCTGCGACGTCTATACTTGTTCTCCACTGTAAGTTTGTTCGGACTAACTATGTCTTTATGAGAGTGTACGGATTAAGGCTCTTATATTAGTTAATATTGTGTAGTGATGAGTCTAAGGCGATATTATGCAACCCCAGCTGGAAGCGAGAATGGGGCCCGAAGGCAGATTATTTAAATTTTTAGCTTGTTACATTTTATTGAGTGAGTTTTGTTTGCATTTTTGAATTTTGGTTCATTATATTTTTAGTGAAGTTTATTCTCTGTCGAACCGCTTATTTTACCGATCGACTTATTACGCCCACCTTGTGGATGATTCGTCAAAAACACCGAGCCGAGAACGATGCTAAAACAATACACTCGCTTC
Source organism: Argyresthia albistria (assembly GCA_963457715.1). NCBI lineage: Eukaryota > Metazoa > Arthropoda > Insecta > Lepidoptera > Argyresthiidae > Argyresthia > Argyresthia albistria. The sequence continues at coordinate 3,969,658 of OY735265.1, forward strand.
TTTGAAACCAAGACGTGATAATGTAATTTTACAAACAATGGCCCACACAAGCCCTCCACATTTTTTTAAACATTCAAATGCAGGTGCGGAGAATACATTAAAATAAATTGGTTTAATATGCATTATAATTTAATAAAAGTTGAAATGAACATCTTATGCAAATATGTTTCATATAGAAGTAATTTGTTAGTTCGTAAAAGGTTACTGTTATATAAGTGAAGTAATCAAATAGTTTCAGGTCAAAATATACCTACTTACTCCTAGTTTGCAAATAAAATGCTGTATTGGTCACTCATTTAACGACTTTTAATCAGACTATAAAACATGTAAGCAATTCTGTCCGTGCCCGGAATATAAAGTTTTATTCAACATACCTACCGTTAATCAATTGATAGGAAAATGAACTACTTGTCGAATTTAATGTATTTGTGACAGGAAATGGAATTTTACACTTCAGAGTCAGTGCAGTCCATCAAAAGAATACCAGTGTTAAAAATGTCCGCGTATCGATAAACAAGTAAAGAACAGGATTTTAAAAGAGAAAATCTCCCATTCTTGCTGTGGTTCTTTATCTTCTTAACAATTTTCAGACCTCCATTTTCCCTTGACGGCAGACATTCTATATCATTGTCAAGTCCGAAAAGGTCCATCGAATCCCCTTTATTAAACACTCCAAGGCCTCATCCATTTGACGCAAAAGCCCCAAAAAAGTGGGACCCAGGAGGAATAGCAAAAGTGACATTTTATTTAGGGCAGCTCAGATGGGACCTTGCTTGGTGGATGTATGTATATTCAGGTGGTTTATTTGTATCTACTGTATGTACGTGCTATATAATTTGCTATACTACTTGTGAAATGTAGGATACGTTAACTTAAACTAAGGTAAATTAAACCACAATTCACTAGAAAATTATCTAGAAGATCTGTACCGTAAAGACAAGATCTTTGGAGAAATAATAGATCAGCATCTTTTTCGCGTCCTAACATTTCTATGTTTATTTAGATTTCGAATCATTGACGAAAGTGACTTCAAGTTCTTTATTCAAAGGTTTGGTGATAGCTATGAAAGTGAGTCAGAGCCGCCATGCATATAAAATTCCGCCGCGAAATTGGAAAGTCACCTTTCATTAGCGAAAAAAATTGTTGAGGTTTCAGATTTATATTTCCAGCGCAGCATCAAACGAGAAACAATGTTCGCAATATTACTCGCAGTTTACATTGTAGGTTATAAAAATAAAACAATATCTCTCAATCAAAATAAATAGTACTGCAATGCACACGAAATTGAGCGTATTGGTTGTCGCTCGAATGAAAATGTGGCCATTACAAAAACGTATACGTGTGCAATTTTGAATAAACTAGAGAATGTAACGTGCTGTGCAAACGGATCTATAACAGAAGTAATCTATAATACTTGACGCATACTGCTACGGGGGAAGATCTCTGTATTCTATAACAAAGTGATCTACAAACGCAATATTACTGCGGTGATGTCAACAATTTTGGAGAACTTTTCTCTCGTCGCACATGGAACAAAGCTTTCGCGGTTGGCTCAAAGTGTTGCCAATATTGTCAGCGTGGCACGCTGCTGTCCCGGTCAAAATGCAAATCTCGTTTATGCTAACCACGTAACACATTAAATTCGCGGGAGTAGTGGTAACGTGTCGCATACTGCACATCCGCTGCTCGTGTAAAGAAACTAAAGTGAGGAGATACCTGACCGCGAATATCCGAGGAGCAAAATCCTTCACTCGGGTGCGAGTTTGATTGAGCTCAGTGCGGTTTAGAGGATAGGTTTTATAACTACTACATACTACCAAGTAATAGAGTTGCTGGGACCGACACATGGGTATGGTTCACGCGCATTCGATATCCGTATATCGAATGCGCGAGAAACATACCCCCGGTTACGTGTCATCAGAACCACGAAACATCCGATAATGTTCTAATGATAACAATTTATCTCATTGTTACGTGGTCAGCACCGGATTCAGACTCGGTTTGCCTGTGAAAAATTATGCCGCGGCCATCCCATATGAGCAAAGGCGTGACGATATGAAATTCTGTTGTAGATCCGTTTCAAAAAGCTAAGGTTCTCTCAAGCCAGTTGCTTGGATTCCGGTCGATGTATTGGTTCGGGTTTTGATGTATTCATTTATTATGTTGATCTTACAATTTTAATCTGGTCTAGTAGGAAAAGATCGGTTTATTTCGGAAAAAAAATACTTTTATTTGGAAAGTACAGAAACCAGCTAAACAAGTTTGGTTTCTGTACTTTCCAAATATTACTGGAACTGGAAATGCATATTATCAAACGTCTGTTCAGCTAATGCGAATGTTCAGCGACACCAATTGCAAATCGGAGCACGCTGCACCTACATTTCCTAACCGCTACAGATGCAATCAAAAAATTAGATCATTTTAATGATCAGTGAATCGTCCGCGGCCAAACGGTATTCGAATATCATCGGAAACAATCGTGCGGGTAGAGCATGGATGGTATCGGATGGATGTCCGTTTCTATGTAGCAATGTTTATTGGGCGCTATCGTGTTTGGTTCTGGCTACTAACGCTACCCGTTAGTAGTAGTCGTAAAGCTGTGTCAGAGGCCCTAATAGGTCAGCTTGATAACTTCTGACGAGTTGGCCACTGCCCGACACCCCTCTATCAACCCTCCCTGAGCCAGCGTGGTGGAGTGTGAGTGTGACTCAATCTTACTCGTATAGTAAATGATTGTGCCCCTCGGTGGGGTCATTAATGGGCTACATAACAATTATATTAAATAATGATATTATGATCCAGGATAAATATATACGTTGATGCTTTGCCATTTTCCCACGCCATATTGCACAGTTAACATTGCAGTCCAATTTCCGTTTCTGTTCGACTTTCAACTTTGTCAATATACGTCATTGCGACCGATTTCCACCTACTACTGCTGCGCTGGCTCTATGACCTTCTCTAATGAGTGCGAGAACAACACCCACGGTCTACTCTACTCACAATGAGTACTCCAAATTCAACCCATTTTCCAATAATGGCACAATTTTAATGACAGCTCATCCCGCTATTAAAAATGGTGTAACCGCCGCCGTGCCCATCAGTGTCGTTTAATCATTCATTTTAAGCATTACAAAATAAAAGGTTTTGTACGAAAATTCTGGAATGGGTTTAATGGTTCATTAGATGAGTATGGCGGTGAGATAAGTTGAGAGACACTTACAATCTCTCTCAGGAATAAAATCAAGAGCCTATTTCAAAATAGCACGATTAAACCTATTTGCTGCTCGATCGCGATGTGAGACTTGACACAATCATCAACGCTCAAGTCGAGATGACCCTATAATTGACTTACCATTATTTTTCTTTTTGATTGCACACAAATGTCAAAGGTCCCAAGAAATTAGGGTCATTGCATACAACACTAGTCATGAGAACACCTTGTACATTGTAATAACACGTCACAAAGGGCCATAACGAGATGAAAGCTTGAACTTTCACATCTTACACTATAATATTCAATAATGTTGTTATTGATGTCACTCGAACAAAGGTATTTGTTATGTTTGTGAATAGAGGTAGTCTTGGAGTTAGAGGTATTTGTGTTTTATGATGAACCGGACTGTAAGCGATATCATTGATATTTGAATGTCCTAAAAAAAACGAAATAAACTTGTTGTATATGGACAAAATGCATTTACTTTAGAGTTCGAAACAACATAAAAAGTATAAATTAATAAAATTAAGTGGATCTTAAATTAACTCAAGAGTATCAAATAAATTTGCATAAACACAAAATTAACCACCCAAAACAATTCGAACGTAGGTACAAAACAATTAAGTGTTCATAATTGCAGTTCATAGACAGTTATCGACATCAACCTTTACAAGACCCACACAAAGCCGCATTTTTCGCCAGCTAGCTTGTGTGTTCCCGCACAAGACACAGCTTTTAGCGCAACATTCTTTCTTTGTTATTGGCGTCTTACTGATTAGATAACGCGGATTTGCTTGCCTTGTTTCTAAAACTTTGCACTCTTCACACGTCTCAAGATGAATGACACTTAATCCAATAATACGTCCTAAGGATACCTATCGAAACTCCCCAGTAATTAGTTGGCCGAAGAATATCCATACAGATCAGAGAACGCCCACATTACGTCCAACTTCTATTGACGTGATGGATTAGGCGCCGCGGACTTTTGTTCTCGCTTAGTAATTAATTCCGGGCTGGCTGTTTGGACACCCTACTAGGGGTTTGTACCATCTTCTCTCTTCTTATTTTTCTTAATAATATCGTATAAAATATTCTTAAACGGTACGTTTAGTAGGCCACCTCAAAGTAACCTTGTAACTGCCAAAAACTTGATCAAAGATACTTGTATGCAATAATGACTGCATTAAATTCACAGATGTAAGTTTACCTACATATTCATTTATTTTAATCGAGATTGGAGAGGGGGCGGGTCTTTTGTGGGATGCAACTTGTGTCTGCATATTCGCAGCCTCACATTTGTGGTTTCCACAACTGCCTCTGCTGGTGCTGCGGCTGAAGCAGCCGCTAGGCTGAAGGGTCAAAAGTATGCCGCTCTTGCTACCGGCTTAATTTTTGTGCCGCTTGCTGTCAAGACGACTGAAGTGTGGGGGATACAAGGGAGGCATTTCTCATGCAGAAGATTTCCTTTGCTGTGCAGCGGGGTAACGCTGCGCTGCCAGTGTCTTGGGAACCTTTGGCAGGGAGATGTCCTGGGGCGGATTGTTTAGTTAGTTTAGTTTTTAGATAGGACAGTTTGTTTGGAATTTTTTATTGCAATTTTATTATTGACGGATATTTTTTATTATGCATGATATAGTATTTTTATTAAATTGTATCCGAATTTAATGTTATTGTAATTTCATTGTGGAAGAAATAAAAATATTGGTTATCATATCATGTAATCGATAAAATCGATCGATCGATTTGATCAATGTTTTATAGCTAGTCATCGCACTATAAAGGTACGAATGACTAACGTACATCTTTGAACTCACTTTAATTTTGCTAGTGTCGGGAAAAGTTCTGACAACTTTGACAGAGCTAATATATCTTTACGGCGGCGGGGCATACATACCACTATAAAGAACGTTTTATTAATTTAGATTTAATGTCAGAGTCTATTCATTTTATTATTTCATGGCTCGATCGATAGCGTTCCTACTACCTATGTATCTTTAATAAATAACGACACTTCTTTTGCACACCAGAAGCCAGTCTGACATCCGTCCCCGCTACTAATGATAGAATTTCTGTGCCAAAATACCAATACATTGCAACACTTCAAACCCCGCCGATTCAGCGAGACGTAGGCCGTTGACAGGACACCCAGTGTGTCAGACGAAGGTCTTATCCTAAATGGACGTATTACGCCGCTGCACTGATGGGATTACCTACCCCGAGAGGTATACCGAATCGAAACTCACGATCTTTTTGGACCTACATAATATAGCACAGTAAATTGAACCTTCAGTTCACTATAAATTCACCGTAATACTTGAGGACAAGATCAATTTTATTGACTTTCGCTCAGCCACCGTCTCCGCTCCTGGTCCGCGGGTGGTACCTTATTTAATTTTCAGGCGAAAATATTTTTAAACTCCCATAAATTAATTTTCAAACATGCATCTTAGTTATCAAGTGATTGATGTACAGATAATTCTAATCTTCGTTTAAAATTGCATTGCATAATTTGCTTTGCTTTAATACTCATGTTGTATGGCAGTAATCTAACTATACGATGTGTTACGGAATGAACACCTGTGCCATAAGGCCTACGCTCACGGCCCTTTGAATATTATTTGAAACACAAATCATTTAAGAACGTTTAGCTTACTTAACCTACAGAGGATTCCAACATTTAAGATTCTTAGATGTTTGGATTGGAATTTAAACTTCAGCAAGATAATATACTTATACTTATTCATAAGGTATGTTACCAGTGTCAAAATAACCAATTAAAGAATAAGTATTTAAGTAAATACCTACGGTACAAATATTATAACGTCTGATTTATTCACCGAGTTCTTGTTATCACAAAGTAGAAATCAATTCTAGTTTACTGGTCAATCCTGACGCACAGTGCAATCTTCAATCATAAACATAATAGTCAACTTCCAAGCGATATCATCGTATCGCCTGGAATTTCTTAGCAATTTCAGAGAGACCCATAAAATCTAGATTTTATAGGGCACTAGTGTCATGCTGTCAGTAAAAGCGGGCATTCCAGTTAAATCTACCATTCGAGGAATTCTTACAAATCAAGGGTCCGCCTCCATTTTATTCTGAACGAAACGAAGTGCCAAGGCATTGGAAGCACGAAGTAGAATTAAAATGGGAGTGTTGTTACCATTTTGTTCTTTTATTTGCTAAAGGCCAATGATTTCTCTGATTTCAGTGATTTCTTTTAGCAACTTTTTATCCGTTTTCGATCGTCTCCAGCTAAAATTATCTATTTCTTCGATTCTCAGAATCCCTTTTCCAGTTTAGAAGATCCTGATTTTGGAGTGTCATTTATAGGACAGTTTTTTTTCCAAATTTCCAATCAATCAAGGATCCTTTCAGGCGAATAGACTCAAAAACGATCTCGTATATCTGAATCGCATCTGAATTGCAAATTGGCTTAGCTTTTTTCCCGTGTTGGACTCGGTAGCCAGCTAATTGGATATTCATCCATTGCCCCTCAAATTCACATTTAAAACTTGTTCCTCTCGAGAGAACTCTTCGTTTATTTGAATTCACTATGTTACACGAAAAACCTCGGAGCAATATTGAGGTGAAATGTTGCAGTTTATTTGCTGTACATCAAATAGATGTGTGGATTTCACACGTTATTTTTGTTTTTAGAACTTACACAGTTTCAGGCCATTAATAAAAAGGCCATAGTGTCGCACCTAACGTTAATGGTAGTCTTCAGCGTATATTTAACTTGAGATTTTGAAATTATTTATTACCAATATATCTAAGGTGAGTTTTACTAATTTTTAAATAAAAATATTTTTTGTTCTCAGGTATTTCCTGCTGACTTTGCTTTTCATACCTAACTGCATCGCCGAGACAACTGACGGTCTTTTTGGACCCTCGAAGTACCCCAATGGTAAGAACCATTATCAAAACCTAACATTAGGTTACATTAATTAAATGTAGGTAACATGCCATACGTGCTATACAGCTGCAAACTGTAAATATAAATGTACGAATCAGGCGTTTGAGCCAATGAACCAAATCGATCAACACTCGTGGAATCATAGCGCATTTGCATAGCCTAGAGATAATTGGTAAAATATGTAATATATTCTCACTCAAGCGTCGCGGTCCCATTATTATTTCATGTATGTACAAATTATAATGACGACCTCTGTGGCGTAGCGGTTGTGCATCTGCCTACCATGCGAGAGGGCCCGGGTTCGAATCCCGGCAGGGGACAAAAAAAAAGCCCCCAGGTCTTGGATGTTAAATGTTTGTGATGTCGCTGTTTCTGGTTCCCACGACACAGGGTATCCTAGTGTGGGGCCAGAAGCAATGTATTAAAAAAAAAATAGAAAAAAAAATTGAGACATATAGCCATACTTACTTCAGCTACACTAATTAAATATATCCCAGAAGCCTTAAATACTATTTTGAAATATATAAAATAAACAACACACATGTGATTCACAGTCCCAGTCTTAAAAAAAAAGATTTTGTTAGTACAATTTGAATGTACCCTAGATATCAGACACTCTGGCGTCTGTCTTACGCAATTGAAGTATATAAATTGTCGAGGTTTCTACGAAGATTAAAAGATTTGATAGTAGATTTAATATTGATTTGTCGAGGTTCAATGCCTATAGTTTATTAGTATTAGAGCTGATCTTCTGCTACTATTTCTTTTCATAAACAGCATACCTGCACTGTAAATGCAGCTGGCACTGTATTTCATTTCTCAAACCAGGTTCGACTATAAAATAACTATTTCCCACAACTGTGAATTTTCATTGTTGTGGATATTTTGCAAAGTCGTTCGAAATTCTGTAATAATATGTAATAATATGTAATTCGTCAGAATCATTTGAAACATTCGTGCAGCTTGCAATTGCTTCATTCCGTTTCGTTCCATTTTCCTCAAACATACCATTTGACCCGCAGCTAAAATTTCCTCCCAAACAAATTTCGCCAGCTTAAATAAAGAAACAAAGTATTACCATAATATGCAACTACACAGTACAAATATTTATGGACTGTGAAAACACTAAATCATCTTTATTGCGCTATTGTTTCAGAAATACCCGAGTACGACTTACTCCACGCAATCGGAGTTCCATTCAGCAACCCGAAGACCCAGTACTTCGATGAGGGTCTGGATGGGTTTCCGGCTTACGGGCTCAAGCCCGGGTCTGACATCAAGTCGCCATACCGTCTCTTCATGCCGGAGAAGCTCTACTCGGAGTTCTCGATCACGGCAACTGTCCGCCCAGCGAACAAAGATGGCGGCTTCCTTTTCTCTGTCGTGAACCCTCTGGAGACTGTCGTTCAACTTGGCGTTCAACTGATCCCTTCTGGGCCTGGATTAACCAACATATCCTTGTTGTATACTGATGCAAACGTGTATGCGCTGTCACAAACGATTTCTTCGTTTGTAGTCCCGTCATTTGCGAGGAAGTGGAGTCGGTTCGCATTGAGAGTGACGACTGACAACGTCACATTGTTTCTGAATTGCCACGAGTTTGACACTGTTGTTGTGAAGAGAAATCCGCAGGAGCTGGTGTTTGATTCGGCGTCTACCTTGTACGTGGGACAAGCCGGGCCGCGTATACGAGGAGCATTCCATGTAAGTATTTAAAATGAATGGAATTGCAATCTCGCGAGCAAGAACATGAGATCCCCGTGGGATCCCAGTGTATGTTGTTGTAATAAAAATGCGGGATTGTCGTTTTTAATAAAGTCAACTATGTCTACGATTTTGAGATCTACAGAGCTTGGAATATTACGAATCCTATAGCGTCTATTATGACTCCTATCAGAAAACTTACCTTAACAACCAAGATAAAGAAAAGTTGACTTTTATATTGAAATTGATCCTATGTATATATTTTGTTTTCAGCTGACCGTCTATCGAATAAATGGAAACAATAACTCAGTACTTACTGTATCATATCTCAAACATGTTGTTAACTTTTTTACCATAAACCGAACTGAAGATAAATTGTTCTTTTACAACGTAGGTTTTAATGAACATATGAAGGTGACACACATGAAAACAACAAATTCATCACCACTTCAGAAGTTTCTATAGTACTGAACCCCTCTCGTCAGTGCGAATGGCCGCTACGGGCAGATAACAATTTAAATGTAACTGTTATAAACTTCCCACTAATGAAAGGTTTTATTATTTACGATCCAACTGAAGTATCTGACAAAGTATCGTTCCTACCCTTCCTATCTTTTATTTGTACAAACATTTTGGATGAACATTTATTAAAAAGAAAAGTTTTGTTTTAACGAAAACCTATATGAAGTACTACAGACAGAAATGTATACATAAGGTCTGTATCCAGAAGTCCGGATAAGATCTATGTGTGTGACCCATCTGTCATTTTACATACACAATTTATGACATAGGGCTTTTACATAGGGCTTATTGGGCGTCTTGAAACAGGCCCATAGAACACAACGGTATATTAGTGAAGTTATTTTGTAAAACATAATAACATACATAGCTTATTATTACATGTATTCGTAATATCCAGTGATTAAATCCGCTTGGTGTTCATCCCATCAATCACAGAAATCCGTGCCAGCTACAAAATATCCTTTGCATAAATCGTACAGTCCTTTGTATATTACGGGGTTGTTAAAAGAGGGTGCCAGGGCTATATGTCCCCGTTTATCGCATACCGCGGCAGACAAAGGCCCCTTTCGCGAGACAGATAAACAAAATTTTGTCGTGGCTTGGGTTAAACAACGTACGGACATCCTGTAAAGATGGTTTTCCGTACCTTCTGGTTGCGGTTCCTCTCTTGCTCTACTGAATAAGGCCCACTTTCGTGCGTGGTTACAGAAGAGTTAATTTTGCTGGTGCTATTGTTTTAGTAGTCAACGTGGGTACCTACATTTGTACTGTACATGTTGCCGAATATTTCGCGTGGTGTACGGAATTTATTTCCACTAGGAATTCGGGTTCGTTTTGTTGGGAATGGCGGCTCCATTGAAATGGTCTCTATTGAAATCCCGAGTTGGACAAAACAAAAGACGAAAGCTAAATAAAATGTTTTCTTTTTTGCTAAATCCGGAGTTTTGCGATCAGATCTGCACGTTGTGGGTAATGGGTGGGTCTGAGCAAACAAATTGGAAACGAACGGATCACTTTTGATTAGTCGATCTTTCGGGGTCCTCGTGGATCGGGAGAGCCTATTTCTAACAACTTTCAGCGTGCAACTTGTGGTCGCTATTGAAATGTTTGTGACTCTTCCCAGGTAGATCGGATCGGACAATGTAACGAGAAACATTTGTATTCTTTTAAATTTTAGATGCAACGATGTAACTCTCACTTTTAATAAAATAAAATTTTCTACCTTTATAAGTTTATAGGATATATTCTTAAGCCTTATAACTAGACGTCTTCGTCATTCACTATCTTACAGGATACAAACACGTAAAGATAAATGCACTTATATTGACAAATACCGAAGCTCTGAGAAAGCTCTCGATGGAAGTTTATCATCGGACTTCGGAGCTTTGCTTGGAGCATTTGTTTGTGTCTATCAGTTGAGGCAGCTTAGTCGATAACAGGGTCGTGTACAGGATAAGGAGGGTTTAGTGGGATCGTCATAATAGTATCGGAATTATCCATCCATGTACATTATCTACAGTTCAATTTGACAGTATGTTGTGATCTCGGTTTAATCGTCGTTTGTGTTTGATTTGATTCTGACAATTGAATTAGATCTAACCCATCATCATCATAAATAAAGAGTCACTGATGCCACCAGTCAGGTTTAGCAAAATATGATGACCCAGATACGCGAAAACATGATTTATTTTCAGTAGAGCAAAATGGATTTAAAATCAAAATAAAACTTCGTGTCTAACCGTGCCCTTAGAACCGGAAATTTTATGAGCTTCCTCCCAAGATTTAGCCACTGCACTGTTTTTCTTGCTGCCTGAACCACCCCTATCTTTAAACTTGGGTACTCAGGTGCACAGAACTAAGTGGAAAGTTTTAGTCTTAAGCTATGACGCTTCAGTTTCACAACACAATGCGACTTGGAGAATATTGTACTGTGCAAGTTTTGGACGGAGCGGGTTATTTAATAGTATGAATTCAGCACTTCAGCAACTGATAGTCTGCACAATATGGCTGTATTTTTTTCCGCCATATGGATAGCGATGAGATTATGGTAGTGTTTGTTGTGTTGTCTTTACTAAACTATGGTTATGGAAAGATATGGTTAAACCAAGTGAATAGATTATAAGCGGTACAGCCTATTACTTTGCTTCGTTATTCACTGCGATAAATGCTCTAAACTAGACAAGCACTTTTAAATTCTAGCTCTATCAGTTTATTCTGCACACGCTGGGCCGTCTACCTACACGGCGCAAATTGCCGTATTTTGTCTCCTTTATTTTACCCGGTACCTCAGTTTTATTCCACGAAATTTCAGAACGGAAAGTTTAGATTCAGTTCGTGAAACTACTCGTACGACATGGCGTAAGAGCAGCGGAGTTGTTTTAAAACTTTAACGTGAAAAGGCTAATATGAAAGTCTTGTGCGGAATAAGAACGCAGTTGTTTAATAATTTCGTTCGAGCGTAAGGATATTTGAGAAGAATGCTGCATGTTTTAAAAGATAAGAAGAGAGGACAATTGTTCCATTCCATCGTCATGCGGTGGGAGGTACCCTAAAATATTTGCTCCTCTATTTTGCTAGGGAAGTACCGACTACTTTTGTGAAGTGAGGGGTAAACACCGAAATAATCCGACTGAAAACTGTGAACCGGGTGGTTTATTCTTATCTTTTGCGCTTTTGATGCTTTGTGAACACAGAAACACTTATTTGAAAAAATCCTATTTGAAAAAAGCTGCTGTAGAAAGTTGAAAAGTTTAACAAAATGGTAAAGTTGACAGTTTACTGGTTCTGTTTCATGTTTAAATTGGAATCAAAATAATTATGTCGTCTATTCAATCAAGAGACCGAAGCAAGAGAAGACAAGACAGTTGGAAGGCAGGTACGTTCATCGTCGTCACTCGTCACGTGGTTGCCACTGCATTCTTCATTACTCAATCATAACATCATGGCAATTATTTAAATTTCAGTGCCTTCATTTATAAAACTCAATAAATGTCCAAAAGAAGCATGCAGGTAGCAATGCAATACGACATAAACCAACTTTTCACATTCACAAACTCCAACATGTCTGACACTCAGACGCACTTGATTCAGTATCGTTTCTGAGCCGGTCCTTTTGCAGATTTTGTGCAAGCAATACTATCCATTCCCACCTTTGATATAAGGTCTGCGTGTCTATTTTCAGAGTGCCTGAAGCGGTGGCGGGTGGATGACGAATACTAGAGTGGTTTTGACACGATGAGTAGAGGATTAAAATTCACCCGTCTTTAGCTACACTGAGGCTACGATATTTTTGATAGCTTTCATTGCAAGGAGTAGTAGTATTTGCTTCTGTCGCACACTAGGATACGTGGCGAAAAAATGATATTAAAACGTTAACATAAATCGGTTCATTTTCCTGATGTAACAGATCGCAGCTAAGTATAGTATGTAATCTATTTTATAGTTTGGATACTTTGTACGATGAATTGGATTTTTTCATTTATTGATTTATTTATTTATTGGTACTAAGCCCACAGCACATTTCTGTCATGTTGTACGAATTTACTTTAAATAAATAAATAAATAGTCAGATTACGGCTTCACTGATCTCGTCCTTAAATTAAACCTATAATAATGATAAGAAAAGACTTACCTATGTATGTAAGTAAGGAATTACCTGCGAAATATGGCAGCAGCATTGCTTTGTAGGTACTGTACTGTATATGTGCTTTACTTTAACTCATTAGGGCGGAAGGGTGCAGGTAGCATAATATTGTGGCATTTACAAGTGCATTTGAAGAACTGGGTTGCGTCAAGATCAGAATCACGGAGATTCTATATTTTTAACGATTATTATCAAGGCATATGCCGGGGGCTTGAGAAATCACTAAAATCTTTTAGATTTTTTTCACACACAAATGGCACATGTTGCCAAAGAAACCAATGTTAGCAGACATGTATGGGTTACAAATAGAAGTTTTTGTGCAAATACAGAATGATTTCAATGATTTCTACATTTGAACAGTCTCGAAAATACGTAAAAAAATCATACGATGACACAAGCGAATGGTTTTCGGGGGCATGCTCTCCCTTAAGTTTCCTATTTAAGCATCTTACATTTACCACCGATTTTTCTCCAATCGATCAATCCACTCTTTTCTTATTCCATATATGTATTTGTTTTTAATCCATAAGACGGCCTAATATATTTTTCTGCGTATTTGCCAAGAGCGTGGAAACTCGGCCACATCTCAGTCTTGATCGGTCGGCTGAAGTGTGCGCACGTTGTTCACAAACACCTTAGTGTTTCAGAGCATTTCATATTAACATGCCTCGTTGAGTTGACATGACCGACGTGATAGACCGCAAAACGCCCGGTAGCGTATTTTCAGCCGCGGTGAGAGGCTTTGACGCGCCCGGCTTCACGTTGAAGTGACCACGTGGTGATGTGAGTGACGTTTCGGATGAATAACTTGTGCGATTTTGTAAATACGCAGCCGTGAAGGGTTACGTGGCACCTGAGAGATGGCTTTGGCTGGCTTAGGTAACCTAGACAATAACACAATGACATGGCTTAACCATGCGAACAAACTTGCAAAAGCAATTATGTAACCTTCATACTTTGGTTAGATCTCCTATTTTGTACCTAAACAAATATCTTTCAATGCCATTTGAATGGCTTCAGGCTTCAGGGCATTTCATGGTTCTGTCAAATACCCTGTTAACAAATGTCAAATACTCTGTCTTTCGGAAAACAAGGTGTCTTCTCCATTTCCACAAATTCCAATTGGTACTGGGCGGTTCTAGGCTGTTAAGTAAGCGCAACTTAGGAAATAAAATTATGATTTATGAAATTTAAGGTATGGTGGTAAACAACGTTTTGTTTCTCAATAATCCCTCAAAATTGGCTCATTTTACACACATGACCTAGTCTGCACCTGAAAAAACCTTTCTGCCCAACAAACGAATCGATACAAAAATGGGTGCAAAGTAGAACATCTGCCTCCAAACCACAATGTGTCGTGAACTGCTGACAAATCGATTAGAAACTAGAAAAAAAAACTCAAGCCTCCGGCTATGCTCGCTGCCTTGTCGGAGAGATCGAGGTCACCTCAACAGACTGTCCGACGCCAGTGATATCGAGCTGTTGGTTGCGACGCGAGATGAGAAGAGGCGGGATGGTCGTGGGTCAATGGCACCTACTCGTTGCGCGCCATGGCGTCTTGAGAAGAAAGGAATAAAACTGCACATATACGGGTTACGTCTTTTTCCACTCTGGGTGGCAGAGGCACAGTACTGCACACGTATGGCCAGTTTAGAAATAAAGCTTTTCAGCTGTTTTTTAGGGTTCCGTACCCGGAGGGTGCCAAACGGGACCCTATTACTGAGACTTCGCTGTCCGTCTGTCCGTCCGTCGGTCCGTCCGTCTGTCACCAGGCTGTATCTCATGAACCGTGGTAGCTAGACAGTTGAAATTTTCACAGATGATGTATTTCTGTTGCCGCTATAACAACAAATACTAAAAATCAAAAGAAATTTAATATTAAGGGGGCTCCCATACAACAAACGTGATTTTTTTGCTCATTTTTACTCGATATTGATAATGGTAGCAGGTAGACGCTTAAAATGTTCACAATATATTGAGTATATTATTTACTTAAAAAATAAATAATTAAATTAAAATTAAATTAATATTTAGGGGGGCTCCCATACATTTTTTTTGCGGTTTTTTATAGATAATGGCACGGAACCCTTCGTGCGCGAGTCCGACTCGCACTTGGCCGGTTATTTTATATTCGGCAGTACAGATTATATAGTTACTAACCCGTCACTCTCCATCAAACTGCACTGAGCCAAATAGTCGAGTATTGTTTCAAGTATTCAAGTATTTATTGCAATAAATTACATGTCGTATTATAGGTGTTATTATAAAATAAAAAATAATCAAAGTAATTTTACCCTATTGGGTGTAGCAAGAGGGTGTTTAGTTACCTACTCGATTCCAAACTACCTGACCAACATTAAATAGGCTAATGTAGCCTATTTAATGTTGGTCAACCACTCTAACTACTAAATTTTCTGCTGGTGTCTGTCTGTACCTAGACTATTTCAGACAGACGACAGACTCATTTCACCCTCCAAAGAGATGCATTCCTGTGACATTATCGGACCGCCTACAGCTGCTTCCGACAGCCACCCCACTCCATTCAAAGCCTTTATGAACAAGAAGACGGAAGCAAAGCGCGTCAAACGCAAATAGCAGAGGGCACTAAGAGTTAGAAAACGCCTTGACGGTTCACTCGTCAGAAATAGATTGGCTCATGCATGCAAAAGAGCTTCGCCGTAATGCCTTTGATATGCTGATTTTACAGGCGCTGAATTGAAAACCTCGTCGTTATAATATTATTACACGCATGAGCTTAGTACGCTCGAAACTTCGCTCGAGGCTGTGTCTCCCAAGCCAGAGGTCCCGGGTTCGAAGGAGGGGAAGGAGAAAAAACTCTAGTTCTTGAATGTTTACATGTTTGGGTTTAGGAGAAATAATTTGCATTCGAGCGTGATAGATGATAAAATTGAGATGAAAGTTTCGTGACAAATTTTGCTCCTGGGAACCTTAACTGAGCAATAATGTCTCTGCATCTCGTTGCTAGGTACAAATGCAACGGAGCATCGCATGCTGCGCACCACTTTTCGTCTGGTTCTAGTTACACATTAATTACTTGCATGTAGACAAATTGAATTATTCCTGGAAATGAGCAGCCACTTGCTTCTGCCAAGAAATATGTCATGAAGAAGTAAATTACATTGCGTTAACCAGAGGTTCCCAAAGTGGTCCAGGTGGACCCCCAGAGGTCCACGAGAGACGCGACGAGGGTCTACGTTGTCGTGACCAAAAAAAGGAATTACTTTTTTGATTGACCAAATTCACTTTTTTGACATCCACTCATAGCACAATCAATTATATAATTAACCAATCAATTCTCAGTTTTTATTCGAAAACTGTTAATTCGTGGTTGAAAAGCAGCCGCAAGTCGCAACGCTAATGGCATTGGGTAAATTTGGCGTCGTTTTGACGATTCCTTAGAGATTTTGAGTATTGGCGACTCATGAAAGTTGTAAATTTTGAAAGAGCAATTCAAAAGAAGCTAATCTTATACAGAGTACATATAGCTAAATCATTTCACTATCTCTCTTATATAGATATCGGTAGCCGCGAATAAAAAGAAATAAGCCAATGGTCCATAGTAGTTTTCCCAAACCCCGTTCCATAGTTCCTAATCTTCACATTTTTTGTCGAGTTTTGGGAAAAAAGTTTGGGAACTTCTTCTTCTAAACGTTTATTTAAGTTATAAACCTCAGGTATTTATGTGGAGTGGCAGAGACACAATAAATTGTGCATTTTGCTAGGATATTCAATACTCAATTTGTTAACTACGTCTTATTAGGAAGACTGTCTTTTTTAGGGTTCCGTACCCGAAGGGTGCCAAACGGGACCCTATTACTGAGACTTCGCTGTCCGTCTGTCCGTCCGTCCGTCCGTCCGTCCGTCCGTCCGTCCGTCCGTCCGTCCGTCCGTCTGTCACCAGGCTGTATCTCATGAACCGTGGTAGCTAGACAGTTGAAATTTTCACAGATGATGTATTTCTGTTGCCGCTATAACAACAAATACTAAAAATTAAAAGAAATTTAATATTAAGGGGGGCTCCCATACAACAAACGTGATTTTTTTGTTTTTGCTCGATATTGATAATGGTAGCAGGTAGATGCTTAAAATGTTCACAATATATTGAGTATATTATTTACTTAAAAAATAAATAATTAAATTAAAATTAAATTAATATTTAGGGGGGGGCTCCCATACATTTTTTTGCGGTTTTTTATAGATAATAGCACGGAACCCTTCGTGCGCGAGTCCGAGTCGCACTTGGCCGGTTATTGTTCATTATTTTCTTGGCACATCTTTTATTGCTGGCTGGCAAATATTCAGGCCTATCTACCGAGAAGGTTATATAATACACACACTTTTTTACTTTTTAGTAAGGGAAGAATGGATGTCGAAAAATATTACATTTTCCATATACATTTTTAACCGACTTCCCAAAGGAGAAGGTTTACAATTCGTCCGGATATTTGTTTTTTTTTTTTTTTTTATGTATGTTCCCCGATAGCGCCTAGACGGATGGACCGATTTGGAAAATTATTTTTTTGTTTGAAAGGGTTTACCTTCCCATTGGTCCCATTGACACCAGGTCAGGATCTGATGATGGGATCCTGGAGAAATCGAGGGAACTCTTCAAATATTATAGGCAGATCTATAGTGATTTTTGTGTTTTTCATAATAACTCGTGCAAATGCACATGGTAAGCATAATATTGTGATGCGGAACTGCTCATGAAGACCACATATGGCCACCAGATCTGCTTAATACTAGGTACAAATACAATGCGTGGCTGACGGGCAGGCAACGCATAGCCTAAGCCGGTGGACCTAGAGCCATGAAACTTTGTACAGAGGTTCCTTAGTAGCGTGGGGTAGCACTGTGATGGGATTTGACAAAATTAATTCCCCAAGGGGGGGGGGGGGTAAGGGGTTACAGTTTGTATTAAACTCAATCTAATCAAATAGGGTTTGTGGAAGTCGGTTTTTTCAAAAGTTTACTTTTTATTTCAATTATACCTCTAATATTTGAAGGAAAATTATCATAATTGATATGAGCTGACCTCAAATTAAAAATACCTTTCAATTACAGACACCCTTAAACAAACAGCTATAGCCTATAGCAGTAATCTCTTGGGAGCCCGATAACTTTGGACTTGACCTGACTGTTATTATTATGTATAGTGGACTATAGGAGATCTCCAAAGTGATATTTTTATGAAATGTGATATAATTAACATAATTAAATAACATTGAACATAGTTCAATAACAACCAGTGATCCTAAAAGTGTCCTTCATACCCATAGTGACAATAATCTTTTAATTTTATTCCAATTCTTAAATTCTCAACATGGCAATGGTCGTGACACGTAAATCTAAACTATGCATCATCTCGTTGTGCTTACTTGTGCTTTTGGGTGTCTCCTTGGCTGTGATCCCGACATTGACACAATTCAAGAAGAAGCAGGAGGAAAATCAAGAGAGGACAGCAGAGAAGTTCTCGAGCCAGTCAAAGCATACACAAGTTTTTGATGCCGTGAGTGACTATTCGAACAATCATTTAGTAGACAAATCCATCCTTTTCATTATGTAGATCTGCCTAAAGCCCTTAAACAAAACTGATACCTTCATCATTTATTTTACGACCCTTTACAGGTAAATATACATATAGCTACACCTATTTTATTATTAGAGTCTAAATACATTTTGTTCTCTGAGGCTTTAGATCCAGTGAGGTGGAAAATACTGCTTTAAACTTAACTCTCTAGACTATTTACTTAAGTTTAGAATATTTTGAAAGGTACTTATGCTGTACAAAAGCAGTTTATAAAAATGCTTTAGAAATAGGTGCTCAATATATTTGGTTATCTATCAATGCTCTGAGGGTAAAAACAGTCGCTGACCAAAAGGTTCGAAAGCGATAGAAAAAGCCATCAACAAAGGGACTAACCCATCACTTATGTAATCCCAAAGGCCTTATCTTCTCAGTATCGAACGATCCTCAATACCATAACAATTTAAGCAATGAAAACTGGTGAAACGCTTAGGGAAAACCGAACGTACAAATACAAAATGACCAACCTTTACATTACAATGACATTACGAAACAACTACCTCACCTTGACCTTTTCCGCCCCTTCGAAAGGACGGAACCCAAACAGGGGACAACAAGGGATAGTATTCAAAATTGAGAGATCGAAATCCAATGGTCCGTGATACGTGACACGTCGGCCAAAGAAAAAGCCTGTTAAATTAATAGTATTCCAGTGCCCCGTGAAATGGCTTGTTCGGTTGGCAACTGTTAATCTTACCTTTTATCTCAGAACCCATTTGTACATCCTTGAGAAGGTTTGTCTTCTTTGGAACAGGGATTTGGGCAGTAAATCTCTTGATTACACATACCTAGTTCGTTATTATGTGAATTGATCCTTTACATGCACAAACTAGGTATGTTCAGCACATTATTTCTTGTAGGTACCCTCTTTGAAAGTCCAAATCAATTACGAGCCAACAATTTTATCCAATAGAAAACAAATCTAACACTTTTCAACCCTTTTGTAACGTCCGAAGTATTTCAAACGGACAACAATTTGCGCGTCTATACCAAGGGCCCTCAGCCTTCAGTAAAAACTTCAGGGCTGTTAACTAATATGGCAGTCGTTGTGAGGGTCCGAAGGGTCACTGAGGACTAAACGCTTTGAACGGAAGCGATAAGCATCGGCATGCCCTCATTTTGAGAATCACTGGTTGACGAGAGATGCCTACACTACAGGAAAAGAGTTCAACACACGAACACGATAGAAACGTTCTACTATTTAAAGAATTGGAGAGTCGTCTATTATGTCGCAGGATTATGATAAAATCAGGGTTTTGATCAATATACTGACATCTTATACAAGAGCTCGATCTTGTAACTTAACATGGTATTCGGTGCTCTGGAGACCAAGAATTGGTGAGAAACGTGCTTATAAATAAATAAATAATAAAAGTATTTATTCAAGGAAAAAATGGTATATGCTTGCTTTGGAATATAACTTGTATTTATGGATCGCCGCAGGCCCGTATAATACCTCGTCCGAGGCGTTTATGGTAAGATTTGGATGTTAAGCCGGTTCTTACAAGAATAATACAAATACTTATGAAAAAAAAAATACAATTCAAAAATGCAGAGTGTATAGTGTGTGTTTGAGGGTGTGTAAGTGAGTGAGGGTGTATGGTATATAAAAGACTGTTTTACATTTTGACTAGAACACATTCAGAAGGGTTTATGAAAAACATAAGTCAAGATACTTCCGGTACAAGAAGCCAAAATAAGAGTGGGTCCGTGTATGGGCAGGACTGCTTTCATACTAAAAGGGTTGGCAGTGTGGATTACGGAGAGTGAAGAGTTGGGGATAAGGAACGGGTCGGCTGCTTGCATCGAGATATCCGGTGTTTTTGTTAAGTTGGGAGTGCCAGATAAGATGAATGGGTGGGTGTATTACCCGGCTGCCATAAAATAGGTCACCACGAACACTTTACTTCTCAGGAAATACCAGTGGTAAATGGAAAATACTGTACTGTGGCATTGCGAGATTATATACTGAGGAAAACTGGGTCTCTGTTACATTGTATGGGAAGCTATGGAAGTATAAAAAACTCGCAGTAAAAAAAAGTATGACGTCATTCGATTCCCAGACAAACCATGAGTTGCGAACAAATAATTTGAAAAGCATATCCTCAGCACTCAGTAAGGTAACCTCAGTAAGGTTACCTTAAATTTCATAATCGTTTCGTGCAACTCAAAGTGTAAGTTTATTGTAGGTAAATTAAGTATTCAATTGAAACTGTGTAGTAGGTATATCGTAAGATTGCTCTATTATTATGATTAAAAATCATACTACCTACTATGGCAGTACGATGATCACACCTTTGTAAAGTAAGAACGGTAATTATTCTCGTGATTTCAATTTAACTTGCAGAGTAAGCATAATGACATATTTTTTTCGAAATTAAAGTACACAGGAAGTGGTATAACATGATAAAATGATTTTCAAAAAAGCGATGGAACAAACGACCGCGAAATGTTTTTTCTGTAAAAAAGCACGTTCACAAAAAAGCCACGTCACGTCCAAGGCTACGATTAACCTATCAATTTATGTTTGGACGTCACACCCTCATACAATCCTTTCTGCTCCCGATAAATCATGGGTACACGGGTTTGTCCCGTTCACTACATTTCTAGACTCCCAGGCTACCCACACGCCCCCGCTTGTACTTACATTGACAAATGAAGCAGCTAAATTCGGCATTGATCTATCGTCAGTATTTATTATACAATTTGGTGATAATGCTCGTTTGAAAAATGTGGTTGTACTCTCCTCCTGAGGTATTGTCACTGGCAGTCCTACGCTTAAAATATTGTTTTGGATATGCAGATATATGTGTACTCTATAAATTCAATGGAAGCTTTCTATTATAATTACGTTTTGAGTGCTTTAAACTTCTCTCGATCTTTAAATCAAGATAGCTGAACAATAGGTATAGTCTTCACAAAATAAAAGGCCCGTTTTGACAGTTCACGCCCATGAAGTTTTAACCCCTAACGCGTAGGTAATAGAAGCGGTTTTCCTAGGTGCAACTTGTACGCTTTGCTTGTACGCAACAGCTGGCTTTTATTACCTGCGCATTAGGGGTTAAAACTTCATGGGCGGAACTGTCAAAACGGGCCTTTAATTTTGTGAAGACTATATTATTATCTATTGTTCAGGTATATTGATTTAAAGATCGAGAGAAGTTCAAAGAACTCAAAACGGGTCTTTTATTTTGTTAAGATTTTTGTGAAAACTCAAAATTAATCACGAAATCATTGAACAAATAGCAAAACGGGAATCGTTCACGAAAATTAGCGTTATTTTTCCGAGTCGGGCTCACCATGGGGGTCACATGTCATTTCGGGAGGCATTCTATTATCGTCAGCCCCGCGGGATTCCGGGGCCATTTTTCATGCGACCCCCGATGACCGCTGAGCCCGATAAAAGGAAACTTTGGCCTTATATGCGTTTAAAAAGGCAATAAAAATATTGCCGGGTTGATGAGCCCCAGGGGCGGAGATAAACCGAGGTTTTGAGGAGTCGTGAATTAAAGCGGAGCTGAGCTGACCCTTGTTAAGATAACGTACGTGCGATACGCACCGTAGATCACGTAACTACTCCTAGTTTAATCAAAGAGATAGATGCTCTCAAAGAAAAGGGATGATGAGCGCTGTATTTTATTTCGTAATGTACTCACATTAGATAAGTTATATGACATATATAAGATAAGACATGCACAAAGGCGAGCTTATCTCTAAAAAGCGTAAAAAGACTTGATTATCATCATCTCGGAAAACAAATAAGGAAATCAAGGGTCATGCATGACATTAAAATCCATTTGGGGTTAATAAACTCTCTAATTGCAGCACCTAGTCTCTTGCATGGCCATGTCGTAATTATCCAAGTTTCTTCTTCGTACAAAGATACCTGATATGTACTCAAGGGAGGAAAACTTTTTAGGTTATGGTCGATGGTAGAGACCGAGCGGCATTATCTTGATAACGGGGTCAAATTGGGAAATAGTTAGGTGATATATGATCTCAAGGTATATTCTAATTTTGTTACTAGATGTCTGTTAAAATCATAAAACTGTGAATATGGCCTGACACAACTTTAAGAGCTTGGAGCGATTGATCAATACGGTCCTAAGTGTTCTAAAAGATCGATTTATTTTTTGGCTTCAAAATCAATATCCGGTTGGATTTCGACCATACTGATCAGAGTCGTCGCCGTTTTGAACTTTTTAGGTATGGTTATTATATGTATTGTATACTTATTATAGTGAAAAGAATTTAATCCGCAAATGGTACTTTTTGCAATAATTTCAGGGGTTACATGACAAAACAGGGAAAAAATGGAGTGTCATGAAAACTGCGAAAAAGCAAGATGGAGCCCGATATGTCAAAAGCGTGCCTCCAGTAATATGTCAGCTTACCTTACGAGGTTTCATTAATATCCTTCACGCGGAACCCTAACATGTGTCCCGTGTTCACTGGAAATGAATGCCTGCGGGAGTTCTAGTAACCGAAGGAACCAACACTTTTAATATGACAGCTCATCCTTTCCGTTCAGCGGAAATCTTATTTTCCGTTCTTTTGGGATTGGGACAGTAGGTTTATAGCTAAAGTTATTTTATGATCCTCAGTGGCGTTGGTGTTTTTGGTTACCCATAGGGTACTTTGGGGGTGGAATCTAAGTATGTATCTATTGGTTTATGTAAATTTGTATGGCTTATATTGTTAAAAACTTTTAAATTATTAATACTTTGCTGTGCTGGTTTAATGATATTTTTAGTCATGCGTTTAGTCACTTGATGGCTAGAATGATACAAAATGATTTTAAAAAAGGTGTCATATTCGATAAGTTTTTCATATGGAAAATCAAAGATGACCCGAGATCGGTACTTGCTAACTCGTATTAAATCAGTACTTGGGCACAGCGTTGTAGAGCAAAAATTCAATTTCCGCCGAAGAAAATTGTTTCAAAAGCATCACACACACGCACAAACTCATACACA
The DNA here is from genome assembly GCA_963457715.1 of Argyresthia albistria. Taxonomy (NCBI): domain Eukaryota; kingdom Metazoa; phylum Arthropoda; class Insecta; order Lepidoptera; family Argyresthiidae; genus Argyresthia; species Argyresthia albistria. The sequence goes on from OY735265.1 coordinate 3,993,250, forward strand.
TACACACCACAGTGAATTTAATAAAACGTTACAACGTAGTAGGGCACATCCCTAAAGACCAGCTCCTAGAGATTTTCAATTTTCTAGCACTGCAAAATCTAAAAGAGAATCTCTTGCACACACGAGGGTTTATTGCTCCAACAACTGGGTTAAAAATATAACCGGATGTTACCCAGCTTATTGCTCTTTTCTTTTGCTGACACTAGCCGAGATATTTCAACTGAAATTAACAACAGAATGCTAAGGTATCATTTCTGTTTACGAACTAGAAAAGGTGAAAAGATACACTATAGAAAAGATACAACTTTTTGGCTCTGTAATTTTCCTAATGGGAGACGAAGAAACGACGGCACTCACCTTTGATCACCATCTACGTTTTGCCGAATGGATAATTATTCAAATCTAGTGCCGATGCTGCTACAGTCTTTCAAAGATCTTTGGTTGCTGAGTGACGTTGAAAGGGGCTGCTTTACGCGAAATTCGCATTGTTGGAAGAATATATATGTCATATTATTCCGTCATTTCCCAGGCAATCGGCGTCGGTTCTTGATAGTATGATGAGAGATAGTATGACTCTGAGTACTCGTTAAATTTGAGTAGTCGTATGTGTATTCAAGTCATAGACAGGAGATTAGAAACAGATAACATGAACACGTACCCTTCCGTCCGCCACACCGCTGCTAGTAACAACTTATCTTTTCTAAAGCAAATAAGCTCTGTGGTCGGTCCGTACCTACCTATTATAGGATGATTTTTATAAACTGCCCATACTTATGGAATCGAGAACATGTCTTCATGAACAATACAATTGTCTTCAAGAAACATAGTTATGATGCCGTCTAAATAATTGTCTCCATCCCGATTACGTGGTATTTATGAACAGAAAACTCAACAGATGTCTTACTGCGACCATTACTTATCTTATAACAAAGGAAACTAACAGCAACAGCATCTTGCCTTTTCCCATCTGGGCATAGTTTCGCCTACCCATAGCCATTATTTAATTGAATAGGTACCTACTCCATTTGGCTCCATTTACCATGGAGTTTTGCTTATAATTTTATTTATTTATTTATTATTTATTTTAATATAACTACTACCGTTCCCAAAGATAAATGTAACTGGCTAAACGTGGCAACGAAAGAGGAAAAGGCGTGACTCTAAGTAGTTGTATTTTCGTTCCCTGAACTTTAATTAGATAACTCACCCTGTATGTGTGTGAGCGACTATAACGCTGAAAGGGTGATCGATTACCGATAATTCGAGTATATCCAGTGCATTACCGGACATGTGCGTCGGCGCACGCGCGCGATGCTCGCAGTATCAGTTGCATCCTTTATTCGTCCATTTTGCTAAACCGGAATCGCAGTTTATTAAAAAGTCAGGATAAACTTTCTTAAAACTTTTTAGTTTTCCTCTGCCAACGTTTACGAGAACAAACCAAAAATCTTGTAATACGTATGCATGGGATTAGTTTTTCATCAACGACATTGCGACAATATAATATCACAGTTACGTATTAAGTAAACAAAGACTGAAAAAAAAACTACTAAAATTCACTCTTCAGCTTTATCTTTTCCTGTTGATACTTTGATCAATACTAATAGTTTACTGAAAATAATTCAAATAAACAACAATGTTTTGCTGAGAAGTGATGCAAAATTGTACATATGAATGTACAATTGTACATAGTTAGAGGAAATTGAGATCCCCCTCATCATAAATCATAATCTCTATGACACTTTTGTTAACCATTCAATAAGCTGAAACTAAGTTGGTGACTGTTTCAATTATTCTGAAAGAATATTGCTCTATACCTACGATTTCAGACATCCCTTGTCAAAGCAATTATTTTCTTATTACTCTTGTTTATTCCTGAGTACTTTCGCGATAATCCTACGAAGTAAGGTTTGATTGTCAAGAACACATATTTTTTAAGTAAGGATAATGTCGGTCGTCTACACGTTATAATAACACGTTATTTCAGTCAACACTTCTGCGAAACTCGATCAACATTTGCCAAGACTCAAAGAACAAAGAAGAGCAAAATATGCTTCTTATATCTACATTCCGAACACGTTGATGTTTTCGGCATTTTCATCACTGAAATAAGAATATCACCATCAGATTTCTATGACCTACGCTAAGACAATTTGTAAAAGAACAATATACGAGTATTTTAACAAAGTGTTTGAAATGTGGTAGTTCATTGCTGCTGAAATAATCAAGTCACGACGAGCAACATTCGATAGACGGTCAGTGTAGAGGTAGTGTAAAGATGTGGTTTCGACTGCTAACGTTCGTTGTGGTACAGGGTGCTTTCCAAGAGCTGAAGCTGTACGGTTCACCATCGCAAGCTGAGGTGCAATGTGTCAAATATTTCGAGGTGAGTATTTTTAGTTTTTTTTTATTGTATAGTGACTGTAGGCAAGTCACACATACATAATAATGTTTATTGATAAATATGAGGCAGACTAAACTTGAATTTCTTATCTAGCAGGTAGCAAAAAGGTTAATAATTCCCAATACAAAAATAAAAGCAAATTGTAAAAGTAATAAAAATAAAAGTAAGAGTCAAAGGACATTGTTTATCCTTTGCTACGAGATTATTAATTCGAATATACCTTAGATATTATGACTATTAATCAACGAAACTGCTCACGCCAAATTCTATCAAAATCGAGTATTTCTCGAACAAGTAATTTCGAATCGTGCTGTTAAAAGTGCTTTAAGCTTTGAGCTTTGTATTGGAGCACAGTATATTTGTCGCTATCGTTAGTATACAAGTCTGTGTATCGGACATACATTTTTTTATTTACCTTTTTTTGTTATCCCAACAGGAAATGGGTAAAGGCAGTGGCAGCGATGAAATAGATATAGACAACTTTTTGGTGAATATTTACTTTTTCAACTATCGAGCACTAACAGCCTTTACTAACGTCAAACTAGTGTGTGGTGGTGGTAAAATAAATTCACAGCAATACAGAGAATATACTTTTTGTAAAATGTGTATTGATTAACTGTATAACACTGAAATATCACTAAACTGCTTGCAAATTACGAGCACGTAAACTTTTGTGTAGAGCCTGTAGTAAAAAGTACGTTAAACAAACCTTGCATTCCAATTTACATACACTTCGCACTAGAATCAACTAGACCAGACCAGCGTACTCGCGTATTTCATTCGCCTTCCGGCCCAGCTATCACTTGGCTCACGACGAGCGCTTGTGATTTGCAAGAAAGAAATAACTACTATTTACAACGAACTCTATCTTTGATAATCGTACGTTATTGACCGTTTCTTAATCAGGTATTGTTTCAGGCAGTATCTACGAGAAGAAGTCAGTAGTACGTATACTGTTACCATGGTTGTGTTGTTTTATTATTAGTTATTATATTAGGTACTATTTGTTCACCAGGTTTTGTGACGTCTTATCGGTATTATTTCAGCGAGGTGGAGACTTGTAGGTAATGCATCTTGTATTGTACCGCTTATATACCCACAATTATCATACAGCGGGTACCATGAGGCACGCCAGTCACGCCACTCACCTCAGTCGCGCATTTTGTCACCAGTATGGAGAAACGTCATTGAGTCGCGAAATTTGACATTTATCTGCGCGACTGAGGTGAGTGCATGGAGCGAGCAAGTGACAGATCCCTGGGTGAGTGGCATGGCATGCCACGGTAGCCCCGCTGAAGGGTACAATATCCCGTGTGCAACAGACAAGCTACCGCTAGACTAAAAAGTACTGGCATCCAGTGCTGGTTTGATATCAAAAACAGATATCTAACCAGCCCTGTAAGACTGGCAGCCAGCACTGACTATTTATAATAAATACGTATTCCATATTCCGAGAAAAGAGGCCGTTAGCCTCGAGTTTCCTAAAGTTGGGCAAACAACCCCAGTGGAATCATAAACAAACAAACTTGGCTCCACCAGTGTGTGCCGGTTAGGGGATATTGCAATTGATAGCACGTATCGAACGTCTATCGAAATAATCGGTGTATTTGGAATAAGGACTTGATGATTTTCCGATAATACCTAGCGATGAGTCCAGGAGACTATACACAATTTTTATTGAACTACAGTTATTTAAAGCCACGTAACTATTCCAAGAATGTTAATAGTCATTCATTTAGCCTCTGCTTTTGTGGTAAATACAGTTACGTTTTAAAATGCAATAATAAATAGCAATGTTAGATTTGTCGTGAAAAAGACGCATAAACATGAAACCGTTTTTACCAAGGTTCACTTGCCTACATAACAATACACACTAGGGATTTTATGTATATTCGCTTTCTACCACTGAACTAACCCCCACTAATCCATCTAACGCTTTGAACTAGTACCTACATAAGTCACAGATTTTTTCCAGTTACAAAAAAATAATTAGAAACTATGATCCATACCTCTTTATGGAAGCAGAAAGTCATTCTGGCACTGTCTGGCAGTAGGCCGAAAAGTTATTGTATTGTTAACCATTGTATGAATACCACAGGTGGACCAAGAGGAAGGTGATGTGGAGGGTTCCGGCAGATACACCATGCCGCCCTTCCCACCCCCACCACCGGGAATGGAAGGTACTCATTTACATATTGTTACAATACCAAATACGAGTATAGGGTTACGCCCACTCCAGGCATTATAAATCATAATCAGTGGAAATGGCCAAAGTTCCATTTCTAATGTCTTCACAAAATAAAAGGCCCGTTTCGACAGTTCACGCCCATGTAGTTTTAACCCCTAATGCGTCGGTAATAAAAGCGGTTTTCCTAGGTGCAATTTGTACGCTTTGCTTGTACGCAACAGTTGGCTTTTATTACCTACGCATTAGGGGTTAAAATGGGCGTGAACTGTCAAAACGGGCCTTTTATTTTGTGAAGACTTTAGTTTCCACGTAAGGCTATTCGTGTTTTTATGTTTGTGTTGTTATATGTTACTTGTAAGTTTATGTGTTGCTGTACTGTTATGTATTGTGGACCTAGAAGTCCGAAATAAAGAAAATAGACTTGAATTAGATATGAGCGGTTTAGGGATCTATACAGTTAAAGCACAAAAAGGAAGCCTTATTTTATAGGATCAGTACGTTGCGTGCGAATTGATGTCCCTACATTCCTCTTCACTCCATCAATAGTTTTAAAACATTTTTCATGCCATCCCCCACCCCTTTTGCCACACAATAAAATATAACGATATCCGTTGTAGGTGACGTATAGAAATAGGAACTAAAAAGTAGCTATACAAAATGTAGGTCGTATGTTTTGGTATGTCCTCAAAGCTGATAATATTTATTTACAAGCATGAAGTGATGTTTACTATTTTTCTTACAGGTTATCGCCTGCGAGGAGAAAAAGGAGAACGCGGACCAAGGGCATGCATTTTATATTACTATACAGTCTGATAAACTATACAGCGTTCTAGCCCAACGTACAACGTGTAAATGAACTTACACAAAATGGGAAACTAGGTACTTTGTTAGGGACATCAATCTGAGCAACTTTCATTATGAAACTGATTTGATCAGAGCAACTTTATTTTTTACTTCCCAGTTACATTACATATTGGCCTGAGTGGGTCAGCCTTAGAGGAACGCGGCTTTTCCTAGCTGATTTGTATGTACCTAGAAGTGAAAAATAAAGTTGCTTTGATCAAATCGATCTCATAGTGAAAGTTCATAATTCATATTTTTTGTTATTGACATTAAAAAAAAGTAATACTAAAAGAAGTTGCTCAGAATTATGTGCCTAACAAAGTAGTTTCTCATTTTGCGTTAATTCATTTACACCTTGTATACATCAACCCAGAAGGAGATGGAGGGATGACCCTGGATAAGTTTCAACCAGGATGGACCGACAAAGCTTCGGCTAGAGATGTGTGGGCTGGAACCGGTGAGGCCTTTGCACAGGAGTGGGACACCATATAGCCTATTTAAAAAAAAAAAAACTTCAACCCGCACTGTACCAGTGGATCTTACTCGTATCCGAGTAAAAGCCCCTCTGTGGGGACATTAGTTATTCACAGGGATCGGATCGAAGGTGTGAATTTACCTAAAGTTTGTACTCGGACATAACAAGGAGCACTTGAGTTGAACCGGTTTGAATTTAACCTGTTAAATTTCGGGTTTTTGTTACCAGTTAATTTTTGTTTTTATTAGTTTTACATGTTCCTTACATTTGAAACACCGAACTATAAACATTTTCAAACTGCTGATTCCCAAAAAAATCATAACTTTTTTATTTTTCAATTTTTCGTAAAAACGACTGCGTATTTGTACTTTACATCATTCAAGCGAGGTAAATAAAACATTCATACAGATTGTAATTGAAAGGTGCAGTCATTTTTCAACTCAACTCAAGTGGTTGTAACTGCTCCTTGTCATGTCCGACTAAAAACTTTAGGTAAATTCACACCTTCGATCCGATCCCTGGTTATTTATTTATACAGTCTGCTAATAATGTTTAGTGGTACACATGTCGTACAAATACGAAGGCTTCACCTAAAAGCCACTTTAGTCTTGACCTAACCGCCGAAACTGTTTTACCCGGGAACAATTCTCTGTTCAAATATTAACCATTTGTATAAGGAATAAGGATGAATCATTCAAATTGCGCATGTCAAGACAAGACGCAAATTGAAACAATTAACTTCAAGAAGACTTGAGCTAACAACGTAGATATACGCGTACATAGAAGCACGTACCCAAGATCCTTTCATGTAAATTGTTTCCTTCTTGTCACGATCTCGCGAATAATGAACAGTGTGAAGATCCGTGTAGCGTATTTTTGAGAGTTAATCCTTTGACTAAACGTGTGCGTTGTGCTGAACGTCAATTTCCTCGGATTTTATGTATACTCCAGTTTTACATAAAAATCATTTCTCCGGTCAGTCGAGTCAAAATGTTTGGGGTAGTGAATAAACGGCTTAACCAAAAACTGTCTTGTTTTCTAGAGAAAAATATTCCATTTATGTGTCTGAACATTTCCTTAAACTCTGATGATTTAAGAGTATTTTATAAATTAAGTCGTATTAAATGCTGGGCTATTTTGGTTTTAAAACTATGCTTTAAACTATCGTAAGCTCATCATCACCTTTATCTAATGTCATTCATACTTTGCTCTCCGACTATTCTAAATATATAGTACCTAACTACAGTCTCGGTTACGTAGTTTTTCTCCATTCTTAATTTCATTGATACTACTTTTTACACATTTCTCTTTCATGTTAATTATTAATAAATGTGAAATGTATAGCTACAATTACTGCGGTATACGGTTGTCTTTTGTTTTATTTACCATTCATAAATTTTAAAGCCGACCACGACTCATCCGACGTTTTTACACGACGTACATTTTGCTCGCTGGATGAACTAACTTTTTCAGTGTCCACCGAAATATTTTATAGTTAGCAGGAAAGCGTTGCTTGGTCCATTTGTTCTGGTGTTAGTAAAGGATTGCGTGAAACAGCAATAAAAACTTCATATGTGTACATTTGTTGCGACTTATGAGAGGAGAGGGTTGGACGTTGTTGAAATTATACTCGTAATATGTATGAAAAAAAACTTTAGGCTTAAATATGTGTAAGTGTTCTTTGCATACATAATGTGTATGTGTATTTTTATGAATGTGTGTACCACTTACTAAGTCCAGTAATTAGTAGTACGGGATTATAGCCGAATGCACGAAACCTAATCAAAGACGATAAAACTGTCATTGGCATTTCCATAAAACATAGTAGGTACCGCATGAATTTAGGGTGTCAGTCAACCAGAACGTTTCTGGACGTATGCTGAGACGCAGGGCAGGCAGATCAGATTTTGCAACGCAGGGCAGTCATCATCTGTTTGAAGTGCGAGTTTGCCCTGACTTACAAAATCTGCAAGGCATATCATTCTCGCGCATCAATTTACGGATATCGACACCCTATCACTCGACATACACACCAATAAACACCTCACAGCTCTAAAGTGCTCTCTACTTAGCCTTAATGTCATAGAAGCTTGGGCGTAAACACCATCCATATAAACACCTCACAGCTCTAAAGTATCTCTATTTAGCTCTAGGGTCACTTTGTCTTGCAACTAGTTCGCTAATAACTAACTTCTTCACTGCATACACTCAACTGGTTAAGATCCAGAGTCGAGTAACAATAACAACAGTAGAAAGTAACAATCTTATCCAACGACATGATACTGCTACCATGAATTGCAGGCTTATTGATATTCTCAACTCTAGATCGTATCCTTTATCGTTGAATGCACAAACTGCAGCTCAACTGAAGGGCCTCTTCAATTAAATATCTGTCATTTCCCGAGGACAGTCATAACTAAAGTTGAGTTGTTGGTTGTGTGTGCATCCTTATATTAAGTTCTCTCCCAATGTTCTACAATGTGTCCACATTTCCACCTAGGGTCTTCCGGGGGAATCCATCCGTGGTCCACCTGGTCCCCCCGGCCCCCCCGGAGCCCCGGGACCTCCAGGGACCACATCGTTGGCGGAACTCGGGTCTGGAGATGATGTAAGTACTACTTACTTACTTAAATAAGTAGAGTTGTTTCGAATCTGCGATTGACCGCTAGTCATGAATATTCAGAAATTCAACACGTTTTTTTCTGCTCGGTTGATATCAGCCCCCGTAGACAAGATGCAAAACGCTATTATCGTTTGCACGAAACGCTAAGAATATGTATGCGATTTGACAATTACTCACGCTACGTCACCAAATGTCAAATCGCATACCTACTTCACCAAAAGTCAAATCGCATACCTTTTGAGTTATCTTTCTATTTGTTTTCGTAGCGTTATTAACTTTGTCTAGGCATGCTGCACGCCAGGTTCGTTGCATTAAGTTGCGTGGAGCTGGCGCCCCCCTGTAAACTTCACTCATCAGCCAAAATATTTCCAACGATATTTTATGACTGTATTATTTGTCATTTTAATGGATCTAAGCGCCCACCACACCCTAACAGCTACGCTAAGGGCCATATTTCTTTAGGACACCATGAAATATTGAATGTCTGGGCAAAGGGTGGCTCAGGGTAGGTGAAGGTTAAGGTTCCCCGTTTATCCTTCGTGTTAGATTGACTTATAAGTACCAAAAAATATATAAATGAAACTCTGTCAATCTTGTTTACAATAATTGTAAACAAATTATTTATCGACAGAATTTAATCTTTCGATTTTTTTTCCGTTAGATAGTAATCTCGCGATTTTTTTAATTTTCCTGTGACACATATACATTTTTTGGTATTTATTGGTGGCGCGACCCGGTTACGCGACCAAGATGCCCTAATAAAATATGGCCCTAAAAGGTGACAAATACAATACCCAGACGCTTTGACCAAAACATGGCTTAGTTTTCTCCCGTATGCGATGTCTGGCCAGTGCACATTTCTCCTGTATGCGATGTCTGGCCAGTGCACATTTTGCCCGGGGCTTTCCGTCTCCGCCAAGCCCCGTGTAAACAAACTCCCAGATTAAACCATCTCGCCTGCATTGGAGCAGTGGGATTCAAAGTTTAACAAAATCTGAATACAAATTGAAAGTACACGGAATTCAACAGTTAAGGTAATTCAAGAGTTAATTATGTTAACAAACGTATTTAGATGCTGTAACCAGAATAAAGTGTGCAGTGGTCTAGTGGGTTTCATGCTTGCTTCTCACACTGGAGATGCAGGTTCGAATCCTGGTGCTGACCATGTACCAATGAGGTAAGTAATTAATTTATCCGACGTTCCGTTTCTGGCTACTATCGCTACTCGGTAGTATGTAGTAGTCGTATAATTCCTCCACCAACCCGCACTGAGCCAGCGTGGTGGAGTACCTATGGCTCAATCTTACCCCAATCCAGGTAAAGGTATGTGCTCCTCGTTGGGGACTAACTGGCTTACTTTTTTACCAGAATAAAAGTTAGTTATGCCAATGATTTTAGTCCATTTTGGGTGCTAGAATGAAATCGCAGCTAGATGATGTTGATAAAATTGTACAATATAACATCTATTTTAGAGTCAACTGAGCTTTCTTTAGTTTTAAATGATGAATCACACTATAAAAAAAAATAACGTTATCTGTATAAATCCCCAGGAACTAAAGTTAAAAACAAAATAGCACGCTTTACCTTTGCAACATCATAATAATTTGATAATTACGTGTAGCCCATTATTGTCCCCACCGAGGGGGAACAGGTCTTTATTCGAATATGAGTTAGAACGAAACACGAATTAAGTAAAGCAAAGATAAATTAATAGTTCATTGAATACACGCTACCGATATCGTAGTACCTTTGTATTTTAAACAGTCTAGTTGTACTGGGTGTAACAGAAAGGGGTGTTCAAGCCGAAAGAGGGTTGTTAGGGACATAATTCTGAACAGCTTTCACTAAGGGACCGACTTGATCAGAGCAACTTTATTTTTATTAATTCAGAACATTTCGGGCCTAGCGCTTAGCGGATCTGTATGGGGCGGTGTGAAAAATAAAGTTGCTCTGATCAAATCGGTCCCATAGTGAAAGTTGTTCAGAACGATGTTCTCAACATTCCTCTTTTGGCTTGTACTCCCCTTTCTGTTACAGCCTGTATACCTCGTAATTCTATGCATACCTCTTGTTACCATGTGTAGGTTAGGTTAGGTTTCCTCTTGTTTCTTCGTGGTCAGTTAGACACACGAGCCTTCCCCCGGGCCTCATAAATCTACAAGCGGTGCATGTAGAGGTATGTTAGCTCAGTCAGTAACCCAAGGGGCCGTTGCTGCCAAGTTTGAGAAACGCTGTCCCTTGTTCAGACATGCCCCGGTGAGTTCATATTTGAATGGCCTATCGAAGAAGCCATTAGTACTTGCTATTTGTAGTTAGAACCTTTTTGTTGTTGTATCTTGTTGAAAAGACTTCGGAAAGATAAATAAAATTTTACACAAAATGTAGGTCTACAAGTTTATGCAAATAGGTGCCTGCCTACCTAATTAAATCTACACAAGTAAATCTCGCAACAAGCTTTTTTTATCGTATAAATTGTGTAATGTAATAAAATGACGCATTTGATTGAATTGAAATTTTATTTTCTTGTTCTAAGGGAATTAAATAAAAGTTTTTTTCTTTTAATTTATTTATTATTAATAGTTCTCGCACAAGAACCGGATTTCTTTTTTAGTTTTTTAGTTTTGTTTCGGGAAACGGAGATAATTCGATGTAGACCCGTTGTCCCCATGATTTTTGGACAACGAAATTGTAATAACCGGTGACGCTAACGAGTATAAACACACCTGTACATTATCTCTTCTGTGCCTGTACTTTCTGGGTCCCAGACTGAAAACTAGCGTCACAGGGTTCTCCTGTGACTTTATGCTGATTCTGAGCCCTTTTGCTGTCGCAGAATGTGCACATAGCAGTGAAACACATGTGGGTAACTTTGTAAAATAAAATATTTCAACTTTGTGATATTAATTTTGTCTGTATTTGTTTTAATCTGTTCTCTGTTTTGCCTTGTTATTTCTTTATATATTTTGTGTGTTTTATGCTGATCCAGCAAATAAATGAACATTCTATTATATTCTATTCTAATAAAATATAAAACATTTAGTCCCGTTGTACCCATCGCGTCGCCTCTGTCCTCATTCAGTGAGGACAGAGGCAATGGGGACGACCGCTGTCCAAAAATCCCGGGGCCCGGGCAATGGGGACAAAGGGACTACACCGATAATTCCTTTATGCCGGACAATCACACTATTACATTACATTACGGTACCCTCCTAACCAAAAGTACGAAATACAGAAAGCTGAGCGGACAAAAACTTGATTGCAATCCTTTTGTTTTAAGCTATATTAATTGTGAGTGAGGACGACGAATCATGCTGTGATCGGCACCGCTTGTAAATTCGTGATCGATTTGTGAAACTCCCGATTCTCACTCGAATGCTCGTAATAAAGTTTATTGCTGCCTGTTGGCAGACAGCCAGGGTTTAATTCTGCAAAACTGGAGGACAATCGATACTTAATCGAGCTGTGGCTATTGTGAAGTATCACTTGTATAACATGTCTTTGACAAGATAGATAACCAACGATACAGTGATAGTCTTATAATATTTTTATTAATCAAACTTTATAAAAAACAACATTTAGTAATAATACTTAAGTATACACTTTTTATTTTTAGCGTTAAACTTTGCGTGTAAATACAATTTAAAAAATATATACGCGATCCATACTGTAAATACCCAAAGTCTAAAAAGGTTTTAATAGAAATAATGTGAAATGTTTTTACAAGGTGTAATAGTCCAATATTTTTTAAGACGTATTTTTTTTTAAATTAAAGCATAAATCTTTAACTTTAAAAAAATCATTCTAAAATCAACCACCGTTGTAGCCGACAGCTTCAGTCTAAACCTAAATCCATTCAATCTCTTCAGCTTCTGGAACTGGGAAGTGCCGACAGGAGTCGAGATTCAATCGGCACTTAGCAACTCATCTAATAAAAGCTGTGCCTAACACAGGGAGCACTTATCCAGTGGAGAGCGCATAGATACATTTTCCTTTAAAACACAACTCACTAATTTACGGGCGGAGCGGGGGACGAGGTAAGAGAGCTGTGATTGGTCAGCCGCTGCGAAACTGTCTGGCGGCCCGTCATCGTACATAGGTTCCGTATGCGAACGTTTGTTGAATACAACAAACGTTTGGCGAGTCGCATTCCCCCGCAGGCGCAGTTGGATATAATAGTATCTGGCCTAACAGGAGCGATTCCGGGTCAAAGGCAGAAAATACTCTTTCCGCAATTGGATAACATACGAAATTGGCTCCTGTCAGTCTTGTAACAAGATCACGGTGGAAGCTTCCTGTCCTGCCTATTACCCGGGTCAAAGACAGCGTTCACAATAACACCCAGAAAAGCTTCGAAAATAAAAATATACATGTACTCCATGTTTTCTTTTTCACGCCAAACGGATACAGAAAAATTCTGTCAAGGTTTGTATTGTAGCGCATGTGCTAAGCTGAACATAATTTTTGGTTTCAAATAATTATGTACATACGTAAGCTTACTAAGATGATTTTTCAAGATTCTATTGGTTATTTGGTTTCATGTAAATAAATCACCATTAACTTACATTCAGTTTTATTTAATTCCAAATTTTATTTTCTGAGGAATAACATTATCTTATTTTCTGAGGAGTAAATTAGTATGCAACCCGGGTCAGCTATCGCCGCCGTATTGCATGGTCCTGGTTATCGGTTTCATACTCTTCAGACCGCTTTAGTCTGATTTCAGATTTTGAAGTAAATGTCTTCTTTCAATCTTATTGTACAGTACGCCGGTAATTAGTTTTCAACCCGGGCCAGCTAATTCCATTTCAAAACGTGCTTATCCCTAAATCACACACCATATTTTTGTTTTGAGTAACATTATCACTAACCATTTGTAAATTTCACGACGCAATAAAACGTCAATATTTACTGAATCAACTTTATATATGACACAAAACGACCTTAACTAGCAGCATTAGTTATTTCGTAATCAATTAACTTAATCAGTTTTAGAACTCACCTACACTAACACCGATTGCACATGAAACAATACGCTCCCTGCAAATTGCTCTTTTGCATCCGTTGAAAAAGTTAGTGGTTATACGATGTTTTTACTTAAGACAGTAGCTGCAAATGTTTCCATTTCTGACTCTGACTTACAGATGCACCCGAAATTAGTGATTGTGGGTCACTAGTGATACGAATTAGGAAGGTATTAGAAACGATCTCTGTGGCGTAGCGGTTGTGCATCTGCCTACCATGCGAGAGGTCCCGGGTTCGAATCCCGGCTGGGGACAAAAAAAAAGCCCCCAGGTCTTGGATGTTTGCATGTTTGTGATGTCGCTGTTTCTGGTTCCCACGACACAGGGTATCCTAGTGTGGGGCCAGAAGCTATGTATGTGCCTGTATGTAAATGTAAATGTTTATGGGAGGGGTGGCGTGGGTCGGGATCATACCTAAACACTAAATACGCAAGGTATGCGTTGTCATTTTGACGAATGGTTGGTTAGTGATCTAGGGTTAATAATTTTGCTCAGTGATCCGTGGGCTTCACGCTTGCCTCTCACGCAGAAGATGCAGGTTGTAATCCCGGTGCTGACCATGTACTAATGAGATTAGTCATTTTCATATGTACTTTATATAGACGTTCTAACGGTGACGGAAAATATCATCAGCTAGCGCCCTTTCACTCAAAATTTATTATTGATTACTGACCAAAAGTGGACACAGTTGTTCCTCTGCCATGATAATTATAATGGTCTAAGATTCGAAGAGAGCTTGACTTTTACCCATCTGTTACTGCGATGAAACTTGGTTTTTATCAAATTTCGTATGCTAGAAAATATATTGCGAGCGGGTTGCCTAGCAAAATCCTGGCAAGGCTATGATAATTAATTAACGGTGCGAGTGCGAGTAAGACTCGCGCACTAAGGGTTCCGATCACACTTGTAGATTGGTAGGTACCTCTCGTAACTGGTGCAATTAAGTAATACTTAAAAATACAAGTATGATGTCATCCATGTAAACAAAATTAGGGGATAAACGGTCATACATAACGTTCGATTGCGTTGACCTAAAAGGTTAATTTTTCACAGCTTTAAGGGACCATAGATTTGAGTAATTGGTATCCAAAGTCAACATTTTAGCTTGATACGTTCACGGGTTCTTGATATGAAAGGTCTTTTATTTTTAAATGTTAAATTAATCACAGCCTTGCCAGGATTTTGCTAAGCAACCCACTCGCAATACATTTCCTAGCCTACAAAATTTGATAAAAACCAAGTTCCATCGCAGTAACAGTTATGTGAAGGTGGAGCTCTGTTCGGATCTTAGGATTAATTTGTTCGTCCGCAGCAAATCTTCGGTGAGAACTACGCGTCGCTGGGCCACTGCGGGTGTAACACGAGCACCCTGCTGGCTCTGCTGCAGATAGCTCCCGAACTGCAGGGCCCGGTCGGACCACCCGGACTGATCGGTGCTGACGGACGGACGGGCGCTCCGGGAATGCCAGTAAGTGTTTTTCATATCAGACGGCTCGGTAGCGGGGTGGAAAGAAGAAACAAGACTCTAACCCTGTCGGAGACATCTTCAAACTCGTCTGACGAGAGGCTTTCCCCTCGCCCCGCGCCCGCGGGGGCCTTGATAACGCGATCGTCTTCACGCGAGTACACACGCGATACAGATATATTTACAGCTATCGAAATACAGTCCACGCTTTGACTCATATCTCATATCCCAGACAGGATCCCGAACAAACCCCCTTATTAATAAAACAGTTACTCTGGGAGTAACTACGGAATAGAGATGGTTAGCTGTCTAGCTTTGACCCGTTGTTACTCCCGGAGTATTTTTTTTTATTAATAAGGGGGTAACTCCATGAAGCATTGGGGGGCGGTTCGATACCGGGCCCAGGCCGTGCCCCGTATGGTGGGGACATTAATAGTAAATAAGTTTGTCTAAGAAATTGGTAAATGTATCCCCTAAAGTCACCACCGAGGGGCACAGGCCTTAACCCGGATACGAGTATGATCGAGCCATACTCCACCACGCGGGCTAGTGGCCAATCCCAATGTCAGAAGTCCATTAATAGGCATTTATTTTTATTTTTAACCGACTTCAAAAAGGAGGGGTTATCAATTCGGTTGTGTTATTTTTTTCTAACAAAGCTCATACATAACAACCGCTCTCAGCCCTGACAACTCGCGTGGAAATTACAGATTTGAAATCGCGAAACCAATATTGTGACATAACTGAGACAACACTCGGAGCTAAGTGCGTCTTAATATCAGCAGTTTGCTGTCTGTTTCAAAGTGAGCTAGGTTAATCCGTTGGGATGTGTGGCTAACAGTGCTCGACGATCTTAAATACAGTCACCAGGGCCTATAACACAACGTCTTACATGAATACAGTATGGGTTTCTTATGTTTCAAAGGGTCAATAATATACCTACAGCAATCATTTTCATTTTAAAACTCCATATTGAGCTTTATTTTACCTTTACCAAGACTTATGACGATCATGGTCATTTTTCGGATCAGCCCCCTTATTCGCTAACTCAATGATGATCCGTAAAAATTAAGAAGCTCAATAGCTTCTTACTAACACCTTCCCAGCTTACCAGCTTCTTACGACACCAATTTGTCGATCAATTATCGTGTAACCAAAGGATATCAAAATAAGACATCTCCCACGTCATACTTTTTGTAGGTCCGATAATCGGGCAGATTTTTTTTCGGTATTATTTCGGACCGACTTTTTGTAGGACGTGTGCGTTACACTATTGCAATCAGTACGTTCTATTTTCCTCCTACAAAAAGTCGGTCACCGATTTATCGGACGTGGGCGGGCAGCCTAAGTCGCCTAATATTATCCAACTTATTTTGATATCCTTTGGTTATACAATAATTGAACGACTCCAATAACTTCTTAATTTTTACGGATCATCATTGAGTGATCATCACTGAGTTAGCGAATAAGGGGGCAGTAGGTACGTTATCTGAATCGCTAGAATCGTTCTGGTAACCCCCAGTTTACGGCACCACTAACTCAATGCTACTGAGCCAAATTGGGTGTAAAGTACACGACATTAAAACTACCAGCACACTAATGTCCCCCTTGAGAATTACCTGTCCGCAGTTGCATTTCAGGCACTGACCGTGCGTCGGACTATCAGCAGAAGCTTTATCAAATCCGGTTTTCAGTCGGCTTATGTCCTAGTAATGTGTGGGATTGGAGCTGTTGCTTATGTTAGCATTGGCTCTGGTCCTCTGGTCCCTCTGTTTGCAGGGGATTAATCAGTATTACCCGGTCGATATATGTCGTCTGATCGGTCGCTTTTGGAGAAGTAATTACGTTTACTGAATCAAATGTAATGTAAATTGAGCTTGATATGCAAAGCTAGCCGTAATGTAACTTTGATTTTAGATAGAAAACAAACAAAATCAAAGTTACATTATTAAACGGCCTTACCTTACCTTAGATTAGAGTACCTTAGAGGTAGACAAAAGTAAGTCCACTTTTAGAGGTAGACAATAGTAAGTCCACTAGAGGTAGACTCTAATCTAAGGTAGAAATTAATTCTCAATAATCATTTTTGACGACCTATCTATAGACCCCACATGTAGATTTGATGAAAAAAATATTTTTTGGTTTCAGTTTCATGTATGGGGAGCCCCGCTTAATTATTTTTTTTTTATTCAGTTTTTATAGGTATTAAAATCGTAAAGCGGTTCATAGAATTACATCTACATACCAAGTTTCAACTGTGTATTCCTAATAGTTTTGGAATAAAGTTACTGTGACATACGGACGGACGGACGGACAGACAGACTTGACGAAACTATAAGGTTTCCTTGTTTCTCTACGGAACCCTAAAAAGTGGACTTACTATTGTCTACCTCTAAGGTACTTTGGAATGGATATTATCACCTAAGAAGCTTACCTTGATACGTTTGACTTATGTAGAGAGATACCAAGAGCTAGCGTTTCAGAGGCACAAAATACACCATTGGTCTCCATGATACGATTATTAATGATAAAATTTATATCTAATGGAGATACGCCAGTATCATCATCAATGAGTCATCTATCAATCAACCCACAGGGTTATCTTAATTTACCACGCCATCTACTGCATTATTTAATTAACTAACTGAACTAAGAATAATGTTTACCCAGGGCCAACCCGGCACGCCAGGTGAACGGGGGCAGATCGGACCTCGCGGTGACAAAGGGGACAGGGGTGATAGCGGACCAAGGGGCCCTGAGGGTCAGTCGGGGAACAAGGGAGAACCTGGTGTGGACGGGAGGCCAGGGAATGTGGGGTCGCCGGGACAGCCTGGCCAGCCTGGCTCGTCGGACTATAGTAATTTTGACGTGAGTTTACTTCTATGTCTCTACTTACTTGGTTTTGTGTGTTTTACTGCCGATTGTTCAATCTTCGGATAACGTTATATTCTGTCTGTCTGCTACCTATCTAAGGAATGAAAAATCGCCCCTTAGTAGAATGTTTTTTTGTCACCTTTCTGGATTTCTTTTCGATACCTACCTATTTGTGTACATTATTATTCACACAAATCATACCATTACAGAATGGTTGTGATACAGTTGGAACGTTGTACGAATTACAAAACACAAACGTTTACTTGCAAAAAGACTTGATTTGATTAAAAATCAATATCAAGGTAGATATTCGTAAGTATTGAGCTTAATTAATATTTGAGTGTTCCCTGAAACGTACACGCAAAATGTAAAACTTTTGGCAAAGTGCTCAAAACGTGAAATTTGTAGGAAATACCTGGAAACTCTGTTATTGCTTGTACGTAACAACATCACTTGCTCAAGCAATCTGAGTAATATGTATTTCGCTATGTAAATAAATACGAGGGCTCTTTTGCGAAACTCTAACCTGATTGTGATTTTATCATTTTCATGCTACCAAATCATGTTTGCTTAGTCAAATTGGAAGCCGAGATATAAGGTAAGCAAAATGAAAAGGTTAAATAAACATGTTTTATGTTATAACAAGTTAATATTGAGATAAAATGCCTTGAGTATATCACTGGATATTATACTGAATAAAGTATGGAATCGATATTTCATGCTTGATTTGTTGATACATAAAGCATAAAATAAGTAAAGCAGAATGGAACTGTTCAGGAATTCCGCCTAAAATATAAACCTATAATGAAAGTATAATTTAAAAACGGCGAAAACCTAAACTAACGAGGCAATGACTATGCAACTCTTATGCAATTAGGAAACATTTGCATCGCAGCAACAGACCGATTTTATCAAATCCCTGTCAATGTAAACCTCAACTTTGCAAAGTGCGACGGATCCGAACGGAGCATTTTGTTTAGTGATGCAAAATCCATGAATCAACTCTTTATTTTTGCAGCTTTCCATGCACTCTTGATTCAATTTCCAACTACGAACTGAAGTGTAAAGTTTAAAATCCTGTCGAGGACGACGGTACAAAACCCAAAAGACATTTTTCAGCAAAAATAAACATTTGAACACTCCGTTTCTTCACTTGAACAAATTCGATGTTTCTTCTGTAACTGAAATTGATTGTCGTCGTTCGTTCTCGAATTTCCAAATTGCTCTGGCTTTGTGAAGTCGTTTGCAACTGACGCGAGTGAAGTATCGATTATTATCTTTTCTTTGGCAATGATATAAAGGTTGTGTCACATGGCTATTGTTAGTTACGTATAAAACATGCCACCGGCAGATGAAAGCTTATTATTAAATTACTTATGAACTTATATTTCCATTAATTTCCTGAAATGTCTAATGGTATTCTGGAATGCAGATTTATATCTTCTTAATCAGTCAATGATTCTGAGAACTTTCTTAGCAATTTCTGCCATCGTTCGTTAAATATAATTTGCAAGACTAAACAACATTTCCAAAGTGTGAAAGCGAGTTTAGAACCGTGATTAATATCCGAATCAGATACAAGATAAGAGGAATTTGTAAAAGAGTTTTACTTCAAGCTTTCCACTTCTGTCGGGAGTCGGGAGTAATAATTTCATCTTGTCACGTTTAGCTCGATGTTCGATGTTTTTGAGACATCTTTGACTTTGAACGATGTTAAAGATAATGAACATTGATTTATGATTTCGAGTATTTGTGTCATAAATCTAAAATTCTCTATTTAAATTCAAATCAAACTATTTAACTACTAAAAAAAAGCTTTGCTTTGTAAGGCGCGCAAAAAGTGATATCTTTTAAAAACTTGTCTATGATCTATCTATACCTATACTTATAAAAATTAAATTTTGTGCGTCAGTCTTCCTTTTTCCGTGAATTGGCCCAACCGGTGTGTATAATGCGTATTGGGTTTTATTTGTGTCAGTTCGGAGGAGGTTTAGGTAAAAATAAAATAAGAAAAAAACTCAAAGAAATAGCCCTAAATCGACAGTAAAGTTTGTATGGGAAGTCCATCCTCTTTGCTTCACCTTTGCCAGATGGCGTTAGCAGTGAATAGCAAACGTTTTGTTTTAGTTTTAATTTTTTTACAGATGCCATACATAGTACATAGCAATAATTTTCTCATATTCAATTTTCTGACAGCTAAAATTGTTCTGAAAGCTGCCAAGCTGCCGGCTTTGAATCGATGTGTATTCATATGACACAATCTGTTTTTCGCCCATAAACGTACAATAATGAGAATAATATTGACAATACGTCATAATTTTGCATGTGTATGTGTAGCAAATTAAATTAAATTTTCATTTAAGATTTCCAGAAAAACTACGCACTTCCTCGCAAAAAGAAAAGCACTTTGGTATGAAAAGTTTCTTGTCCGTCAAGTTCTATGTCCGTATATATGTATATTGCTATAAAAATGTTTTGGTCTGCAGGAATCAGTCCTGAGCTCCTACGGTGGTTCAATGGGCCGGCCGGGCGCTCCTGGCCCAAAAGGAGACGCGGGCCAGCCAGGGCCTATAGGGCCTCATGGGGAACGGGGCTTTCCCGGCCAGAAAGGCGAGAGGGGGCAGGCGGGACTCAACGGCGGTAAAGGAGATAGGGTGAGGTCCTTGATTGTTTGTTGTTTGTAAGATTTAACTGAATGTGCTTAGATAATAGTTATTTATCCAACAAGTGAGGAAAGTTCGTTTTTCCTATGAGTTTTGATTTTGAGTCTTGAGCGAACGAAGGATTGAAAAATAGAATCACGAGCGCAGCGAGTGATTATAAAATTAAATCCTGAGTAAACGAAAGACTCAACAAAACGAATAGCAAATGAACTTGCTCACATGTTGCATACAAAACTTTTCACCACTCCCAGCAAGAAAGTATTCAGTCACCATAGGTGAATAAATTAAATAGTCACAAAGCAAATCAAAATAATTCTTTATTATAAAATAAAAAGAGCTGTTATTCATGAAAATAATTTAAAAATGAAATGTAAAATTACTGCAATTTTTCAAGTTAAAAGTAACGTTTTTAATGTTTCTGAACTTACAATAATTTGATAAATTTTATAAAAAAAAATAATCTTAACTTATAAGTATTTCTATTCTAAGTATAAAATTATTTATTTTTTTAAAAATATCTTTAAAACTTAACATATAAATCAGGCAAGGTTAGTTTCTGAACGGGATCATTACTTTCCTCACTGTTCAAACAGTGAGGAAAAACTAACTTTCCTCACTGTTTTCGTGGAGGAAAGACACTTCTTTCGTGCGGGAGTGGTGAAAAAACGGTTGTTGCCCTGAAACCACTTTGCCTAATTCAATGGATCTTTCTAAATGGATGGTGCTAGATGGATGGGCCCAGATCGATAATAGAAGTAAGTCCTATATATACCTGCTATAGATGTAAAATAATATATAAGATAATATATATGATGATTACGAAAAAGTGTATCATGGTCTTTGTCCTTCTTTTAACATTGTTGTGAATTGAGTAATCGAGAGTTCCCCTCCCTCTCCCAGGATATACTTAGTTACCCTTCTAGAAAAAAACTCGTGACGTTTTTGACCTTAGGGCTACACCGGCTCGCCTGGCGACCGCGGAGTCAAAGGTGACCGGGGATTCCCCGGCTTAGATGGCCGTGCGGGCCTTCCCGGTGCAAACGGCCGACCTGCTGAAAAGGGCGAAAAAGGTTCGCAAATCCCTCTTAAAATATATTAATTATTCAAAAGCGTTATGAATTTTAACAGCATTATAGCGTACTTTGAAACATATTACCAGCCGGCGAACGGTTAAGGCGATTTACGCTACACTGGAGAATTTTAACAAGGCGCCCGTCGCCGGTTTATTTTTCTTTGCTATTTTAATTAGGGCGAGATAAAGTCGTGTAAAAGTGTGAAACTAAAACTGGATTAGTCTTATCCTTTCGGGACTACTACTTTGTAAACTTCAGAAACTTGAGAAGTGTTGGAGTGGAGAGACTTTTACAATTTTAAAATGGATTAACCTGCAATGATCCTATCTACCACAGGTGAACGAGGTCTACCAGGGCTTCCAGGACCAGCCATCTTGCCTTCAGGTGGAGTCTTCAACCCTGATGAGTCTGAGTATCTGGCGGCAGGTAAGACACTTTTACTTTACGAGACCACTCAAGTGTATTATTCAAGCCGGTAAATTGGCCATTGAAACATTACATTGATCGAGAAAATTTCTCCAATCTGGATAAACTTGTAATTCTGTTGTAATTAAAAATTAAATTAAAATTAAATTAAAATACAATGACTAAAATTAAAATTGAATGAATAAAATTAAAAATTAAAATGATGCAATAGCAATTACAATACAAAAATGGTGCAATGGCAATTATAGTCATAATTATAAATAATAATAAAACATAAGTAAGACTAGGCATTGTGCGGCACATTTGATTACTTTCTATTCCCAGTTCTGGAAAATGGACTACTCATGCTCTCCATAACAATATTTATTATATTGGTTTTTTTGATGAACGCAGCCGGCCCCAGAATGATGCAATCCTCGACCTGATTATTGCGTAGAAATCAAGGACCCTGGCGTCCGTAAACATCAACGATGCACATGTAATGAATGACCTAATGGCCTGATATTTTTTATAATATTATTCGCTACAAGGTTGTCTAGCGTTTACACGAACTTGCTATTTCGCTCCACAGACAGATAAGTATTTTGTTATCATGCTTATCCCTCTGTTAGTTTAACACTAGTCTTACCGCCCCATTCTTACAACCGTTATATTAACAGACAACTGACTTTCTTAATATATTTTTTGTGACATCACAGCTGGGAACCGGCTGGCTGCTCAAACTACTGATAAAGGAGAAAAGGTAATTAAATAAATATTATTATTATAGAACTCGGCTGTGGCGACGAAAGTTTTATGCATTCCTATAAGTAACTCTATTGGGAGTATTTGGGAGTGCAGTCGTGTATGTAATACTATTGTGTTGTGTACTAGCCTTATCAGCAGGATGATAAAAGACAATGCCTTTTACTATTAATTCTAGTGAATGTGGAACAAGACACGTGTTTACGTCAAGTTTTAACACCAAGCCCTATGAAATGACCTCTATGATGCAAGTAATAAGAACAGTATAGTCCAAAAGTGTATAGTCTACGCCATGTTACTTTAGCTCTGTGTAAGGGTAAGGTCACCTTAGCTTAGGCGCCAAGTTTCTTAAGCTATGAGAATGAAGGTTTTTCGTAAACCTTCCTTACCTTCCTAGAACGCCTAGCCAAGAAAATTGGTGCGAAACTGCGAACTGGTTGATGACAAGTCAAAGATAAAGAGATAACACGACGGTGTTGTCCATCTGTCAAAATTCTAATCAACAACGAATTTCTAGGGCGAGAAAGGAAGCCGTGGCGATGAAGGCCCACCCGGGCCTTCTGGGAAAGACGGAAATCACGGAGAAAGGGGTGACATCGGACCTTCGGGCATGCCGGGTACATCCGGACCGCCCGGGTTACCCGGCTTGAAAGGAGAGCGGGGAGAGAGGGGACCACCCGGGCCAATTAGCATCACATCCTCTGGCTCTGATATTATTACAATCAAGGTGAAGTCAGTGAAGCGTCTTGGAGCGTGCGCGAGCTATACTCATTCATGTTTCAACGTAGGGTCGGTCGAGCCTACAAATTATAGAACAGGAATTCTATAAATTGAACGCTCTATCCATGTGATACTTGTTGTTCCGTTGTATTATTTTATAATATTTTTTACCTCGAAATTAATACTAAAACTGATTGAATTCTGGCTATAAGGATCAATACTCGTATATGTACATGGACTTCTGTTAGAAGACACATTTCATAGCTATTCTTTTTATAGACTACATATTAACTATGTTTGATATCGATAACCATGATAATTATGCTGACAATGATTTTCCACATTGCCAGGGGGACAAGGGGGAACCAGGGTTGAGGGGCAGAAGAGGCAGGCCTGGCGCCACTGGACCTAGGGGACTGGACGGACTACAGGGACCGCCCGGGCCCCCAGGCGTGTCTGGAGAGAAGGGACTTATCGGACTTCCTGGGTGGATGGTATGTACACGAAATGGTGGTTAACTGAGTAGGTACCTGCTGTAGTGGAATGGTAAGGGAGGACGGGGGGATGTCACAATTCCCACCCTACTACTGCAGGAAACACACGACACAATTGTCCAATTTACTAAAATGGCGTAATTATCTGTTCGAGAATATCAGAAAGTGTTATTTTATTATTTGTCAAATCATAAGTTTCATACCAATTTCAAAACGGTAATTAAGTGTTAATTAACATCTACTTTATTATTTCCATGACTAACCTAAGAATAACAAGGTAAATAACTCCATACTTTTAAGAAATCAAAATATGCTAGATAATGTCAAATGGTATTAACATTTATGTAGGTACCTGACAGATCCTTTGTCTTTTTTAGTCTTGAAAAACCCTTTACCCTTATCTGCAGGGACGACCAGGTCCACAAGGTTTTCCAGGAGAAATAGGCCCAATGGGTCCAAAGGGAGAGAAGGGAGACGCAGGAGTCAACATTTTGGATGTATCCATGGTAAGATATTTCTATTATTCTATCATCAAAAATATTTATGTTGAAAAGGCGTGACGTACGTAGTTTATGTTTGATAAACAATATTTGATACGAAACGAAACGGTCCCGTCACTAAAGAGACTCATGGAAGCGTCGACCCAAAAGCTGGCACTCCTCTAGCACATTATGCTGACAAACAGCGATGCAATGGTGCCAGAATGTCGGGCACCCAGCCACTCGACGACGGCGGGCGGCGACTTGAAGGGCACTTATTACCTATTTGTTCATATTGAGTTAAGTTTGTGGTACCTACATAATAAATATCAGATAAATAAATACAAACAGGTACCCAAATTCCCAAAAACTGAAAATATGTTCCGAAATTATTTCCCTTTCAGTTCAAAGGCGACAAAGGTGATCGGGGTTCAGATGGTAACCCGGGGTTACCGGGTACTCAAGGGCCCCCGGGGCCACCCGGGCCCAGCTCCCGCCCCGAAGGAGTGAAATATGTACCTGGTCCACCTGGCCCCCCTGGACCACCGGGACAAACTATAGTGGGTCCAAAAGGAGAGCCAGGAGGATATGAACCTGTGCATGGGAACACGAAGCTGTATGGCAGGCCTGTAGGTCAGTGTCTACTACTTTAAGGTTTTATCTGTAGTATTTTGAGGTTCCCTACCTGAAGGGATAAACTAAAATGGTTCAGTCTGCGTCGAAGACCTTTCCGCCTGGCGAAAGACCGATAGGGGTCTTCAGGATTGACTGTCAACTTTCAGTAGTGGAAAAGCACTGAATAAAGAAGAAGACCTTATGGAAGCCTCCGCTATCCGTTGTCAGCGAGGTGTATGTAGCTTCAATAAATTTCTTTAAAGAAAGTAGACTTTTCAACTCCTCAACATATTTTATGAATGGTATTTTATACTCCATGCTGCCGGACATAGCCAAAAGTGCAATGGATGAGATAAAAGCCAGCCTGCGTGATCTGGATATGAAAGAGAAGGAAAGAGTTGAAGGTAAGCATTTGTTCAGTAGTACAATGGTTTAAGTATTAAACGGTTTTGTAATCCGAGAATTTATATAAATGTAAGTTTTTCTTGAATTCAGTAGGAGTTATTCGACTATTCAACAAATCTCATTGAAACAATCTTTATGCCCCTATCCCTGCAACTCATTTGAAACAATTCATCTTATTTTCGCTGGTGACTAATTCTTTATTGAATTGGTCCCCTATATTACTTAAATTGTGGAAATTTTTATTATATCATATCCATCCAAACAGGATCTGGAAGCTACTCAACTAGCACAAGAACCCATCATGGTACTGACAGCAACACAAATAAAGGCGCTTTTGCTGGGGCCATGGTCTATCAGACTTCTAAAGAAATGATGCAGGTCAGCATTTAGCTTTTAATTTGTTTTGGATTTAATTGATTTTGTGAACTCCGTGGTCTAGTTCAAGCACGCTTCGCACGCAAAATATGTGGGTTCGCATCCGCTGCTGACCAGGTACGAATGAACTAAGTAATTTATCTTAGCTCGTCTGTCAGAGCCTAACCATCACTATGATAAGCTCTGACAGACAAGTCAAAAGTTAGTACACCACCCTACATCATGCGTACGTTCTAACGGTTATGGTAATAATCGTGAGGAACCATTCAATCTCCATAGCTACGGTGACAGGCTAGTCCTACAAACAAGAATACAGCCTAAACGTGAATTATAATTGAGCCTCTGCCATCTCATATGGGAAGAGGCGTGATATTATGTGATTATTTTATAACCGTCATTCGTAACTTCTTCGTTTCATGCCATCTTTCCATCATCTGGTGGCCTGTTCACTGGCCAATTTGAGCATTACTCTCTAATTAGTGCTTGTACATTTACTTTGATTGTTTGTGTGGTTTGTTTTAGATGACAACCTCAAGTCCGGTTGGTGCTTTGGCCTACATTATCGAAGAGCAAACTTTGATGGTCAAAGTCAACTCAGGATGGCAGTATGTTTTAGTAAGTGTTCCTAGATAGTGTTTCGTGAGTTATTCCAGGAAACTGGTTATTCCTGCAGTATTTTTGACCGGAAATCATAAGGTCCCATGATTCTGTTCGGACCATTTTAAAATGAATCACATCATTAGAAAACCTACCGTGTGATCAATATTGTGATCTGGCTACCAAATACTTACCAAACATGTCCAACATTACACTGCAGTGTCCCGTAAAATCGCTCCCGATATTGACACTTCCGAATCGAAATGTATAGCTACGACGTCTTCCGGACGCTGCTTTAACTATCTGATGGATCTAGGGTATATAGCAGCCTGCTAAATAAAAAAAACAACTTTCAGCATGTTATGCCAAAGCCTAACAATGATGATCTAACCCACAGCTAGGTCCACTAGTTACGCAGGCGCCGCCATCTACCTCTGCGCCGGCTCCGCTGCTACCGATGCCGGCGGAGAACTTGGTGCACGTCACAGAGCCTACTGCAGTTGAGGCTGAGAAGAAACACACTGGGCCTATGGTACGTGTAGAAACTGTATGGTGGAACTCTTGGCCCGATAAACTCTGTTATACATCCCTTTACACATAACATAATTTAGACCCACATTACCAAAACATACATTACTTTTCAACCCAGATCCGTATCGCAGCGTTGAACGACCCCCTGCCTGGTAACATGAACGGCATCCGAAGAGCAGACTACGCCTGCTACAGGCAGTCACGACGAAGTGGCCTTAGAGGCACTTTCCGCGCATTTTTGACCAATAGGTAAACATGAGGTTTCCACTTCTTCTTCATTTTTATCTTCTCTTTCTTCATCTTATACTTCTTTTACGTGTTCATATTCTTTTTCTTTTTATTCTACCACACTTGTTAGAATATTAAAATTATGCAACTATTGCATTGGGTACTATGCTGACCCTTGTTAATCGTTATCGAATAAAATCAATTTCATTTCGCAGCATCCAAAACTTGGAGTCCATAGTCCGACCCTCAGATAGACACTTGCCACTGGGGAATATCCGTGACGAGGTCCTGTTCAACTCCGTGAGGGAGCTGTTCGATGGCAACGGGGGACTGATGTCTGGAACTCCCAGGGTCTACAGCTTTAGTGGCAAGAATATTATGAACGATCCTCATTGGTGAGTTTGTCTTGGTTGCACTTGTTGGTCTTCCGCCAAGTTCAATTTCAATTTAGATTATCTAGGACTCTCTTTAATCTAATCAGAACTTATCATAGCGTCTTTCCCCAATATGGGATGGCAGAGGCATAAATTGTGTCACGTTTAGCCAGTTTTATTCAATTTGATAGAACCTACGCAGTACTTCATTACATTAGGTAACCTACTTGACGATTTGATCGAAACATATATGCTTGAGGCATCCCAAAATTTAGTTCAACGGAGTGAAACGGAGGATTTTATTCCATGCACAGAAATTATAGAATCATACCATTCATAAATCCGCAGGCCACAAAAGATAATCTGGCACGGATCGCACGCGAGTGGCGAGAGAGCCGTGGACTCCTACTGCAAAGAGTGGCAGACCAACGACCCCCAACACCGCGGGATGGCTGCTAACCTGCACTCGCATAAACTGCTGTCCCAAGAAAGGTAGGCACTAGGTATTACTATTATAGTATCTGTGGTACTAGGTACTACTTTCAGTAGCGTCATCATAAATCTATGTACAGACCCGGCGTTTGATTTGGCACGTCGTCGTTGGGGGCGGCACCCGAAGTGCGACGAATATTGATACTCGGCGTTTGACTTGGCGAGAGAGAGAAAGAGAGATCGAGACGAGCCCCGACCGACGTGCCAAATCAAACGCCGGGTACTGTATGCATGACGCCCTCTTCATTACTTATGACAAAATACATCAGACATGAATGAGCCTCCCGCTGAAACTTGACTCGATAGCCTGATTGATGGTAGAATATTTTAATTAATGCTAAGCCCAATTTTTATAGTTATCAATCAGCTCATTCTCTCTTCTCTCAGCCTCTTCTTTTACACACCTTATTTTCCTGCTCGTCCTACAAACGTAACTTTCTAAAGGAGCCCCTAACTGGATCCACTGTCACTGTCAAACAATGAGCGAGGATGCTCAGTGGTTTAAATTGACGGAACTTGGAGTGATTTCAATGTTGCTCATTTCAGATACACTTGCAACAATCACTTCGCTGTTCTTTGCATCGAAGTAGCGACCTTGTACGAACGACGGAGGAAAAGAGATGTATCGGGGTAAGACTCTTCATTTACTTTAACCATACCATTACTTAGTTTTAAAGCCAGCCACATACCTCACGCCACTCAGCTTCTCAAAAGTAATTATATAAATAATTCCAACAGATTCAACTCCACATCAGTTTTAGACGACGAAGACTACCTATACAATGCCGAAGAGTACCAACAGCTTCTTAACGAGATTTTTGCTCAACCATTTAGAGAAAATTAACATAAATAAATTCTTATATTTTGGGCATAGACTCAATCAATCAACGTTGAGGTGGAGGGCGACCAAGAAAAGTTCCTGTCATAAGGGGTTTTTATATGCCCACTAATTCAAACGCGAGTCAACGAGTACTCTTATTGAGTATTTTGTGATTAATACTTCGAATATTTTAATTCAGAGAATAGTGTCCACACACGTTTCATACTAGGTAGGGCTTACGATCTTAGACCTCGGGATGAAATTTCTCTCAAGTCTAATGATTAGACGTATTAATTCCTAATAAATTGCAATGAGTTACATATTGTCAGCAGAGTCTCTCATTCAAGGGACACGGATGAAGAAGGTACCTACTTATTTTAATCTGTAAATTTTTAAAACCCTGTTAACTGCCCACTTTTTAACTGTAATCTGTGTCTGTTCGCTTTCTGATTCACATTTTTCCTGTGGTTTAAAGCCTCGAGACGAGACGTTCTCGAGTATTCATCATAGTCTTGCATATATCTTCTGTAGAACACGAAAACTAAAAGTTCTACTAGACCTAAACAGTTTACTGCGCACTATAGCACAGAAGAGATAATAGTACCTCGACCATAGTTCGAATAAGATTATAACTGAAACTATTATGTATAATGCGTTCAAAGTTAGAAATACAAAAAAATCAACTAGATTATGGAACTGGACTTAACATTAATGTGTGATAAAACCTACCTAACTTTAGACAGATTTCACAAAACGTAACTAGTGCCATTAAAATTTGAATAAAACTTACAGTTTTGTGTATGTTTGTATATTTTAAATGGAATGTATTGTAAAGTCTGATTTTTAGTTGCTAAGTTAGAATTATGTAATGTGTATAGGTAAATAATCTATTTAGGTTAATAACTTAAATGTATTTAAACTATTTGGTACATACTTTACCATTAGCTTTCTATGGCAATACATAATTAATGTATTAGGATAAGTCACCCTAGTCGTGAACTGTTTGAGTGAATATTTTATAAAAATATTTAGTAGCAGCTGAATTGTTGATTATGGATATTGATTGAGGCTTATAAACTGAACAATGCAATCCGTCAGAGCATTTTAAGTATTTTATTGATTTAAGACAGCGCGATTACAAGGAACATCATGCAAATTTTCATAACCTGATGTATGATATTTAAAAACTGTACGTCTATTTGCATTCTGCATTGAAATAAATAAATGCGGTGATATTGACATAAAGTATTTACTTTTTCCCGTAGTTTTTATTTACACCTACCCGTACAAATAAATTTTGAAACATAATATTGATCCAGCTGAAAAGTATAGAACGTGATCAATCCATCAATCATACACTAGCAAAATATAAGTAAGTTACTCATAAATAAAGTCGGTTAGAAAGTGATCGACACAGATCGTGTGCTCGTGTGTTCCAAGTTCCAACATCACTGCCACCAAAATTAAAAAATAATAATAATATATTCTTCTTTAATCTATTTTTTACCAGATTTACATTATGGTCGTGTTATATGTTTTTCTCATTTTTGCAACGTTTGTGTTATTTTACTGGTACGGGATTCGTAATTACGGATATTGGAGCAAGAAAAACATCAAACATCTCCCCCCTGTTCCCTATCTTGGCAACTGTTTGGAGTTTTATTTGCAGCGTAAAAGTTTCACAAGAGCTGTGACAGATATTTATAATCAGTTTCCGAACGATAAAGTTGTTGGTTTCTATAATGGAACTATACCCACGTTGTTGTTGCGCGACCCTGATATAATTAAGAGAATCTTGGTTACGGATTTCAAGCATTTCCTCGATAGGGGACTGATGCCAAGAGTTGGAGTTGTGGAGCCTATGTTAAAAAATATGTTTTCGGCCGAAGGAGATTTGTGGCGATTGCTACGACAGTGCTTGACCCCGGCTTTTACTCCAGGAAAAATAAAGATAATGTTCCATCAAATCACAAAATCGGCAGAAAAACTTCAAGAACTAACTGAAAAGGTATCAGACACCGAAAGTGAAACCGATATGCAGAACCTACTCGGGAGTTTTACCGAAGACTTTATTGCCTATTGTGGTTTTGGTATTAACACTGACGCGTTCAGTAAAGAAAACTCTGAATTCAAAAAACTCGCCCAAAGACTTGTACAACGCACACCAGGTGATACGTTGCGTACTGCAATAAAATACTTCTTTCCTTACATATTCCAAAATGTTACTTACATTGCACCTGAAATAGATAAAAGCTTGACAGCGTTAGTGAACAAAGTAATGAAAGACAGA
This sequence comes from Argyresthia albistria, assembly GCA_963457715.1. Lineage (NCBI taxonomy): Eukaryota > Metazoa > Arthropoda > Insecta > Lepidoptera > Argyresthiidae > Argyresthia > Argyresthia albistria. The sequence continues at coordinate 4,024,469 of OY735265.1, forward strand.
GGCTACAAGTCATCAAATAGGAATGATTTTATAGATTATATGATGAAGTTAAAAGATAATGGAGTTATTACAGGAAAATCGTTAGAACTTACAAACACTGATGGCTCAGAAAAATACATTGAGCTAGAGTTTGACGATATATTAGTCGCTTCTCACAGTTTTGTGTTCTTTATGGCTGGCTATGAAACCACAATGTCGTCAGCGAGTTTCACTCTACACTACCTAGCTTTTAATCCTGAATGCCAAAGAAAGGCTCAAAAAGAAATAGACCAAGTTTTAACTCGTCATCAAAACAAAATTACTTATGAAGCTGTGCAAGACATGACGTATGTTAAAATGGCGGTCGAAGAAGCCACGCGATTATCTCCTTCTTTAGGATGGCTCAGCAGGGAATGCAATTCCAAAGAATACACGATACCAGAAATCGGCCTCACGATAGGCAAAGGAGTAAAGGTGGTAATACCAGCGCGTGCCATACAGAATGATGGAAAACACTTTCCAAACCCAAATGTATTTGACCCAGAGAGATTCAACCCAGATTTAAAATTGAAAAGAAATAAATTCGTTTATTTGCCATTCGGCGAGGGACCTAGGATTTGTGTCGGTAAGAATTTACTCTAAAAGATATATGTTTTTGACGTGGAGTAAGACAAACAAAGAGATGATGCAGCGTGTGTTGTACTGCATTTGCTTGTTCTAGTTACAAGCCCGACAGATAAAATGCGGGTTAGAACTAAAACTACCTATTGTCGAATCAAGTTAAAAACTGCGTAATCTGTGACAAATTGCTGGTAATTTATTTATCTAAATTCTTTCTTTGATGGTTACTTTCAGGAAAGAAAATGGGACAAATGGTAGCAATTGCCGGTGTGGCAGCCATTCTTCATAAGTTTTCTGTAGAACCAACGAGCAATAGTCTACGAACGCCAATAGAAGACCCTGCATCTATGGTCATAGACAGTATACTTGGAAGTCTGCCACTGAAGATTAAGAAAAGAAATATATAGGAATTCCTAGGCTCAAAAGATAGAGAATTAGAGCCCATATCGGATCAACATTCGTTAAGTTCCCTTAATTAGTAAAAAGTTTATTAATCTTAAATTACGATTTAATATTTTGAAGACACGTTAGATTATCAAATGTGTCACAATTATTTATGTTTGGGAGGAATTAAAGATTTAAGTTTTACAAAATCTGTTTATTTATTACTTTACTAAGTTACATTACCTCTAGCCCTAGATAAGATAGCTATCACAAAAGCAAACTAGCTCCAGTTTTCTTTAACTATTTTCAAAGAACACCTTTTAGACATAAGCGTCTTAAGATCCTGAAAGCAGTATTTAAGAAAGATCTTCAAGCACTCCGCTTTTGTTAACATGACTCTTGAAATAGGATATGTTGTACTTATTTATGTGTACGTGTAGATGTAAGCTTTCACAGATTATTTCGTATATATTTATTGCACATAAAAGACAAAAAACAGAAAATACAGAGAAGTAAGTTACAAATGCAAGCTTATCTCTAAAGAGCGATCTCTTCTAGCAAACCCAGGATGGACAGAGAAAAATAAAATACAGAACAGGTAGGCCTATGTGCTCAAGTAAGAGAAAAATAAAACATAAATAAATCATAATATTACTAATCTACTGGATATACTACATAAGGAAGTACATGAATATTACATAAAATAAAATAAATCAACTAATACATATTAAAATACCTTCTATATTTATGATAGAGAGAGATAATGCTCCTTCAACCGATTCTTGAATGTAAAGGAAGATGGATTGTCCCTGATGGCGCAGGGAAGCGCGTTCCATAGAGAAATAGCCCTCATTCGAAAGCCATGCTCCCCCGTTCTATCCGGGCCATTGCCTTCTGTGTCATATCTTCGTGCAATGTGTATAAAAATATTTCAAAATTTTCATTCGGCTTCAGGATACACTCAACAACTGAACTCACTTTTATCTTACTTTACTTTACTTTATACTTTATTGCACAGAAAAAATAATACAGACACTTAATATTAGAAAAAACATGTACAAAGGCGAGCTTATCTCTAATAAGAGATCTCTTCCAGCAAACCTAGGATGGAGAGGATAATTTAATAAAAGGTAGACCTACATAAGTGCACAACGATAAATATTAAAATAATAGACTACTTACTAATAAATACATAAATACCTTTATATCTTTTTCTTTCAATTTAGATTTTGGTATTTATTTGTGTATTTTACGATATTTATTGATATGTTGTAGGTATTTATGTAACTATGTATGCAGTCTATTTCTTAGCAATAGGATTATTATGTATGTGTAATATGTACTATACACTAGAAAAGAGTATTATTGTCCCCACAGTTCTTTCCCTTACCCAACATGGTCTCCTACCCAACATGGTTTGCTGGAATAAATTTCTTATTAGTGATAAGCTTGCATTTGTACAGCTTTTTCTACCATTAGCTGCCGATTTTGTGATTTATCTGGTCTGTCTGTTTATCTGGGGCTTTTGACATTTCACGGTACAAAAGTGTCAAAAAAGTTATCTGACTGTTTATCCGTCTCTTGAGAGACCCGGGCTAAGATCACACATTCAAGATAATTAGATCGATTAGAATAAACAAGGCCTTTTATTTCAACATGATTTAAATTCAACAAGAAATAGAGATAATCACAGAACGTGGGATCGTATGAAATCCCATTATCTGTCATTATGAAATCCCACATGTTTGCAAAAGCATGGAAGCATCAATTCATGAGATGTAACCACTCTGGGCTCGAGTTAGGACGTTCACACGTTGACTGCGGTTGATTTCCCCCGGGCCACAATACTCTGTTAACCCACAGGCTCACTTTAATTGCGAAAGTATTTCACTGGGCTGCTTTTCATTACGCTAATGTGCCTACGTTACCGACCGACTCACTTCTGAATACTTCTGATGAGTGAACCAAATCTGGGTCGGAATTAGGATTTTTGCTTGTTGACAATTCGGTCTGTTTTGTCCTCTAATGGACGTATGCTTTTAGAATATTAAAAGTGTGGGGTAGAAATTAACATTTGGGAGCGTTGGCTATTAGGAAATGTCTCTGTTTGACCGAAACTCTTATGGGCTTATGCACTGAATTTGGATAAACGTAGGTACTAAATATTATGTTATGAACGCCCGCTGTCACTTCAATGGAGTACTGATTATCTGGCACAAGTGGGCATAATTTTCCCTCTGACACACGGCCAAAAAAACGTAGGTAACACTTATGTATGTTATGTACAACACTTACACAAATGTTTCTGGTTCCCACGACAAAGGGGCCCGAATCAATGTATGTGCCTGTATGTAAATGTTTATGTTTATGCAGGTAACACTTATGTATGTTATGTACAGCATGTTATGTACAGTAGGTAATTTTATCCTTGTAGCGTTTACATTATTTTGCGAAACCTACCCTAACGGTGCGTGTTATATAGTTTTATGAATACCTATCATGTTATGACAAACAAATCCCAGCTTCAGTTTCAATCAACATAAAATTCGGGGACCGGACGGCAATCTATATCTCGTTACACATTTAGTAACCATTAAAAACCTACATAAAATTACATGAAAACTATAAAGTAAATGTATGTAATATCCGTCAATGGTTAAATTGCCCAATGACTGTGTCGCGTTTCCACTAAGCTGCTTTTTAAAGTTTTGTATCGCTCTTACTGGGCGAAGCACAGAGGCCTAAATCGGTTCCTGGCCACCGTCACTCGTTTTTATATCGGGCAGTCTTCGAAGGGTTGAAATAAAAATTCGTCTCACGCGTTTCTGATCACAATTTGATGGCTACAGGGAGGTTCAGCAAGAAAGGACTCCTTACTTGTGGGATTGAGACCGTATTCCCGGAATTTATGACAGTCATCTACTTTTATTACGTATTGGACTGAGAATTGCAGATGTCCTCAGATATATTTTTGGGACAGCATCGTAAAATACCAGGCGTCCGCAATTTTACTTTCAATATCTCGATGAGTTATCCATTAATCTTATGATAAAAATCTTTGATACTAGGTACTTACCTAGGTACCTACTACGTATGAAAAACTTATTAATTTCCCTTGCAGTGATAAACTTAGTAAAAACGCTGTATTCTTTGTCATATTTATGGGAGTACCTACCTACACTGTAAATATTTTCGAAGAAGAAACAGTTTCCTACACTTTTTCCACTCTTACTGAAAAAAATCTAGAAATTGTTGTGTAGAAACTTTTGACTTAACTTTTTTATTTTAAAAAAATCCCTTAATTGTAGTTTATCTATGTATATTATATTATATTTCATTTTCTTTTTTTTTTCATTTTCTTACACTTTATTATTCCCTAGAATTACGTATCCCATTATCTATAACCCACATTAAATTCTGGCCCAATACAAAGTAGTTTTACGAATTTCCATTATCTCATTCAGTTCACTGGATATTCCAATTTTCTATCGAACCCGGTGACAAAGTAACTCAAAAGTGTGTTTTATGAAAAATGGTCGGTCCAGGCAAAACTGTCCTCACGCGACGGCCGGGCTGATTGCTTTTTGATTACACCCCAGTTGGAGCAGAAGTGTCGATAGTCCAGCACTTTGGGGTAGGATCCCCTTTAATATAAATGGAGGGAACTGAGAACGAAATGTAATGATGACATCTAAGATTATTATGCTAGAATAGAAGTAATATGTAGTAGTTTAAAATGTATGAAGAATCTCATTAATGTGGCAGCGAGAAATGTATGCCAGGGTGGTAGCAAGTATCTAAGGCCTAAGGTATATAGTCTCTGCCTTCCCCTCTTCCGGGATAAAGGCTTGAGCATATTGTTCTGTATGCATGTATGTACAAAAATATTGGATGTCTTTATTTGCCTCTGAATTGTCAGAGAATAGGTAGTTAGTATTAGGTATTCATTAAAACGTCATAATTTCATAATCACAGAAAAATTACACAAGTACACAAATACATAGTAAAAGTGTACAAAGGCGATCTTATCTCTATGAAGAGATCTCTTCCAGCAAACCCAGGTTAGGAACGTTAATGTAAATATTTATGTCTGTGAGATCTTCTTTTACCATAATGTTTTCAATGTTTCCATATTGTTTGTCTTTTTGATTACGTAGGTAGTACGTGCATCATCAATCAATATCATCTCACTACCAAAACATGTTTATTGAATCATTGTAACATTGGCGTGTAAAATATGCACATAAATACATTTCAGCAAATAATAACACTATGTATGATTCATGACTTTTCATGTTTTAGAAATCTAAGGCTGGATTCGACCAACAAAAAGTTATCCGGAGAATAACTATCCCGGGGATAACTTGTAACTTTTTCATAGACACCAGTGACACCTAGATCAGATCACCATCTGTAGCATAAAACATCCAAGGTACGTGTTAGACCATACACTTAAAGGGTAAAACAAAATAAAAGTCATCTTTAATAAGGGAATTATGATTCTGAAGATACTCCCCAAGAAAATTACTTATTAGCAGCAAATGATCAAGTCTGTCTGATATCAATCGCAATTGTTCTGAATGCTCGGTATTCAGTGCTGACAAGCATCATTCGATATCGCAAAAGAAAGAAAGTGTTAAATAATCATGCTCTATACTTACTACAGTCTTCCAACGACCTTTTGGCGCTTGTGTGACGTTTACAGGGGAGCGGTTAGTTCTGCAAAGAACCTATCAAAAAGCATTAGTTCCACCTGTAACCGCAAAACGATATTTTGGCGTGCGGTGATGACAGGTAGAAACTAACGCTTCACAGAGACAGGATCATTGAGGTTGCGTAGAAGTGACGCCCCTCTGTAAACGTCACTCACACGTCAAAAGATCATTGGACAATATATTTCTTCGTGTATTCATGCATTGCAACCTCAGAACAATAACTAAAGCATTGCAACAACAGTCAGTTGATAACAACTAAAATGACATCATTATGACGTTTAGAGGCTTTGGTTCCCTTTTTAGTTTAGTGCAATTTCCTTCCAAGTGTAAATTTGACAGTAGGTAGAACAAAAATACTGTACCGAGTAGAATTGATCCCCGGTCAGAAGCCACCTGTTTTATTTCACCCCTATTGTTCAACACGCTGACAAAGCTAGCTAACCGGACAACATTGTAATCAAACTGTCTTGTTACTGTCTCTATTCGAGTCGGGTAGAGAGCAGGAAGAATTGCAGTCAGCTTTGGCCGGCGTCTCTTTTAACGAAATTAAAGAAAAGAGCTTCTATCTTTCACCGCAGACCGTTTCAGATGTTGCTGATTTAGTTGTGGTGAGATGCGTTCACGTTTATGTGTAAGTAATGGATAAATGCATCAAGTTCAAGACGCAGTGTGTCAAGCTAAGCGAGACGCACCAGTCGTGTGTTATATTTATATTATGTAAAGGGGCCTACTCACGACGCAATCTGTCTCGCGATTTGTTGCTGCAACTTGCTGCATGCAATCTGCAACCTGCCTACTCACGATGCAATCTCGCTCGACGCAATCGATTGCATGCAACCTACCTACCCACGATGCAATCTACCTGTAATCTGTTTGCAAGGCAACAAGTTGCAAGACAGATTGCATCGTGAGTAGAGCCTATTATATTACAGGCAGCCATTTCGAGCTAGGTACTTTTGACTCCTTGATGTAAGATAAAGGCAATGCAGACAAAAAGACAAAAGAAACAGTTTTAGATTTCAGAATATCTTTCTTCAATTAAACAAACTAGTATGCGTGTTTCTACTTTTATAGTAGGTTATCACAAAAATAATAACAATACAGAGCAAAAAAACGTATCGTAGATAATCCTAATTCATTTAAAACATAACGGTGTAGAAAGTAAATGTTTTAAAGTTGGGTACCCTAAGCTGTAAACGTTCCTTATCCTGAAACTTTGGCGCAAAAGCCTCATGCACAATATTAGATCTCAGGTCCAGGTTCTAACTTAATTGAAAATAGAAATCCCTCGGAATCGAGCGTCGCTGTCGATGCCATAAAACCTGGCTACTATTCTTCTGGCTACTTAATTGAAGTAAATGTAAACTTAGCTTTGCGAGCTGAGCTATTTAAACAGGTTGTAACAAAACGCGGCAGTCTGCAGATAAGTACCTACCTATTTAAGTACAGTAGGCATCTGAAAGTAAGGTTGCAATAGAAATATGCTGCATTCTCATTAGTCTTAACTCCTGCCGTGTCAAATTATTGCGTTAGTTAATTAAACATATTTAAGGTAACGTGAGTACAACATTTAAATATACCTATACCATTTGTCATCTTACAATATGTAGCAATACTGGCATCCACTCCACATTTGGCCACAGAAACCAATATCATTAGACAGTTTGTCGTTGCATACCTACCACTTGACATTCCCACTGAGCGAGATTCCGAAGCTGTTATAATGTATTGATGTATTCCCAATTTCGGGTCCTATTTGCTTAGATCTACGAGGTTATGTCAATAGGCATTATCCGGAACCAAAATTGGAAATCGTTTACAGTTAGACATGGCTAGTTAATTAATAACACATAATAACACACTATGTAAACTAAACGTGCTACGGTTCGATTATATGGGACACTTCCAGGGCATGGGGACAGTAACTAAGGGATGTCTGCAACGGCAAAAATCGGATTTTAGAAAAAATACTGCTCCGAAAGTACCCATTCTAACCATCTGATTTGGTTTGCTCGCCAAATGCTGATGAATTCAGAGAAGTACGTTGGCATCGGCAGTTTTTACGCCCACTACAAAAACGAAGGTAAGCCATTTACTAAACCATTTGCTAAGTAGGCTTCTACATAAAAATGCAATAAAAATATTCAAGAACCTTCTAGAAGCCCAGCCATAGTCGGGTAGGATATTACGTACGATGCCTCCGAAGTTATGAAGGCATTCGTCTGGTAGAGCTCACCAGTTTTTCCCCGTCAACCTGACTTATATCAGCAGTGCAGAGGCCCATTTTATAAAGAAACGCGTTGATTTTACAAGTCTACTGATATTATTAGTAGGTATTTAAGAAATGTGAGTTTATTACCAGGATAACCTAAGCTAGGAAGTAATGATTTTCGAGAGTATGTAGATATAGAGTATGTAATGTATGGCGCGCGCAACAGGCCATACGGCTGCACAGATTTCAACACAATAACGTGTTGTTGTATTCGTCTCAACTGTGGGAGTGACAAGGGGGTCTTATTATTATTGGATGCGCCTGCGATTAAAATAAGATGCATTTTTTGGCGCAAACAGTAAAAACATCATTGTCTATGATAAAAACACACAGGTCTAGGTTTGCATATTAGGTATAAGGGTTTATGTAGGTGTACACTTTTTACCAATGTTGGCAGTTTAAAAACATGTCAAATTGTAACTTGTTGCTTTATGAAATGTCACAACACAAGTTACACTGCAACTATGATTAATACCATAGTAAAGTGCACTCAGGGGACTCTTCAGGAAATATGGTAATGTGCGAGTGCGCCAGGATTTCATGAGAAGAAAAAGTTATGTAGCTGAAGAAATAAACAAGGTGTTGTTTTATTACTTGCTGAGTAGGAGCATACAGTAACTAAAATCTATGAGATTTTTGTAATCCGCTCCAGCGCAGTGTTTATTTTGTCTTATTTTATGTTCATATGCAAATTATGTGAAATGAACTGCTCTTCAGGCCTCGGATTATAAAATCTCATCTATTTTAAAAGCTATTTTGTCTTGCCTATTAGACGCCCCTGCCCGGTACCTTCATAATAGATTTATTATTTACGGATGAATGGATAATACTGTAAATGTAATAACGGTATTGTTAAATGTTATAATGAAGGTCTGGCACATATTATACCTATAATGATGCTACTTCGAAATAATTAAGGCCCTACTGTCTTCACTCCTGAGGTTTTTGCATGAACCCTTTTTTCCCTCCCCTTAGAACAAAGGGTAAGTAATGAAGACATATTAACATCATTAAATATTTTGCTGGCTATTCACATCGCTTTTTATGTGTGTTGCTGGGTAACGTCAGGGAATAAGGAAGACAAGCACTATTTATTATACCGTAGAGTTTTAAAATGAAACGTAAAGCTACTGCGTAGCCATGTAACTGTTTTAGGTCTTTTTAACAGCTCATTTTAACAATATTATTCTTTGTTTCCTAGCCGCTAGCCAACACCCTTCAGGAGAAGTTGCTGAAAAAATAAACATTTTTGAATCTCGCCATTCTTCTAACAAAAGAACCTGTTTAATTATTCTTGTTTTGCTACTAGATATACATAAATGAATCCCGTAGGCTGTTGTAAGTTTGTGACCACGAGACCCCAAGAGGGAAACAGGGTCACAAAACAGGTAATTACTGGCCAGATAATTACTTTTTTTCTCGGTAATTTGCCCTTTATCTTTTCTGAATACCTACTTAACTCGAATAAAGAGTTTGTTATTTAGACCGAGCGCCGTGAGAACAATGAATAAGTAATGCTTAATTTGTGTTCGGTCAGGTCACGTCTGACTCTACAGTAGGCTACAAGTTGAAATAAACTTCATGTACAGCCGCCGACGTTTCATTGGGAGTTGTTTGGTACTTAATGACGGTAAATAATCTCCATGAATAGGAGAATTACGAAAAATCTGATGGCGAGAGCACGTAATATCTGTCTATCAGCAATACCGCGACTTTGTTACACCTTCGATTGCAGATAACAGATAAACACAATCCAAATAATCAATACTAAAGATAACGGCACTTGTTGTCTGTTTAATTGCTAATATTCTGTGAACAAAACCTGTTTGCAAAGTGTATTTTTAGTTTTCAATATGGATAAAAATACCAACAACGATCCCAAAAATAAACATTTCATTAAGTTTCATGAGCGTGTTTTAGACAAGTATGAAAAAATGCAAAAGAAGTTGGAAAAATCGAAATCATTAGATAATCTTGTCTTAGTGAGTGGTGATATTAATGTACAGCAATATGGAGACGAAGAATTTGTTCATGTAAATCGTTCACATAGCGGTATTCTCACCGTCGAAACAGCACGAGTTTTGGAAAGGCCTATATCACGAGAAAGCGTAATAGAAGAAGAAGATATTACTGAAGCTTTGATAGCCTTTTCATACGAACAGAGTGAAGAGGCATCACTTAATGAATTTACAGGTGATACCAGAATAACGGAGAATTTCTCCAAATCAAGCCACGAATCGTGAGTATATTTTGTATTGATCGAATATTAATACTGTCTTTAAATATATTGACGAACTTTTCTTACAATCTGAATACATTCATTTAAAATAGATTAATAGAATTTGGAAAACATGGCGAAGAGACTTCACAGCCACCAACTCCTACAACCCCATCAAAGATTTCTATTCGTGCGAGAATAGGCTCACGAATCACAGCTGCGAGGGAAAAACGGCGACAAATCAATATGGAGATGGAAAAATACTTTGCAAGGGAAAAAAGAAAAGATAAAGACGAAAAGGTATAATTCATATGGCTAAGAGAACGACTGGTTAGTTAGTTAAAAATCTAATAGCACTTGTACCTGCCTAGATACCTAACTAACTTACTAACCATGATCATTACAGATTGTACTGATTGTTAGTTTGACCAGCGTGTGTCATAACGCGAGCGTATCGATTAAGATTATTTTCAATTAAATTGTTTGTATTTTGACCAATTTACTTGTAAAATTATTGTATCAGAATGGTACTCATATATTTGAGTACGGCAATTACACATAAATGTGATTTAAATCTATATAATATATATTATGATCAGAATCAGATAATATGGGATTTTCCTACAGAAACGATAAATCATAATTTACTACTAATTAGGTACCACCTAGTTTAATACAATATAATGATGCGTTGTCTAAATTTTCTTTCAGAATGTTCTTAGCGTTGCGACTCCCACAGGGGCTAAACAAAAACAAAAAGTAGCGACAGTTACTGTTGCTCTTGTTGAGGCAAAAGGGTTGAATGAAATAATGTCCGAAAAATCTTCGACTGTGTTTTGTCGTTTTAGGTAATATTCTTTTTAGGACTTAAAACCTCCGATATTGGTCTAGATGGAAATCGTGAAATATTACTCCCTAGATACAGTGCAATGTGCTTGTTGACGATGTAAAATTGATTTATGTACGATATCAGATATCACGTAAGAAGCGTTGTGTGAACATCATTAAACCTAACTCTATTTCAGGTTAGGAACAGAAAAGTGTAAGTCAAAATCTGTCAAAATTTTTAAAACCGAAGCACACTGGGCAGAACTAGTGAGCCTTAACTTATTTGAAGAAAACGCATTGAAAATTAGCTTGTGTGATAAAGAAGAAATTGGAAGGTAAGTAAATTTATATGGATACTCACATATACTAGAAGAAACAAAAATTAAAGTAAGAAAATACCTCATTAGCTTAAATTATGACGAAACTGAAAATATTTTAAAATGAACCACCATGTTTAATCCAAGCAAGTAAATACGAATAATTAGATAAATAAAGAAACTTCAGATGTGCTTTTAAAATTAATTTATATATAGTTTATATTACATTTTTAATATTTTGTCAACTTATGTACCGATTTTACAATTTTATCTTTATTTTATGTATTTAAGGTTGTTTAAGTACATAACAATACAATTATCTCATCTCATATCCCACATATATCCCCATAATAAATCAAACACGTTTCCGCTTACGATCGATCGATATGTTCATGGCACTTGATTTGTGACGGTCTCCGCGATACAGGTTAGCCTAGTGCGGAGATCGCAGTAACTACAATTAAAAATCCTAAGCACCTACCCACATATTTAGTAAGATTTATAATTATTGTACTCTGTTTGGCAAAATAAACATATTTGTATTTGTATTTGTATTTGTACCTTTGTTTATATTATGTACTTAATCATCTTTTTACAATTGTCTTCTTAATAATTTTAGTACTGTCATTGATATATCTGATATGACAAAAGAAAGAACACATAGAATGAGAATTAAGTTAGATGAAATGCCGAGTGTTGAAATATTTATTCTGCTCACCATAACTGGAATGACAGTAGTGGATAAGGATAACTACATACACAACTATAAAGAAGTTGACAATATAATAAAGAACGTGGTAAGTGATTTAAAATAATCTTCTTTGCTTAATAAAGTTTTCGTTTATGTTATGGAAGCCAGTAGACAAAGTAACTGTATGGTATGCTTACAATGGAAATGCAAAAAAAAAATGTTTACTGGTGGTGATATTGAACAAAATAAGTACATTTTTTGTATGCAGCTGTAATTGTATCCCACTGCTGGGCAAAGGCCTCCCCCTTCTAAATCCACACATCCCTGGACTGTGCCACCCCGGCAGGAATTTGTCGAGGTCGGTCGTCCCGCCATCTCCGTTTAGGCCTGCCCCTACGTCAGTAGCCATCCTGTGGCACCCATTCAGTGGCGATTTTTGCCCATCTGTCTGGGTCAAAATAAGTCATAATATAAATGTTTTTTCGTATTCTTTATATTTTATTACAGCCTGAGTACAATCATAAGGAGTGCAATGGTGGAATAGGCCGTCTCACTGTCATAGTTTACGAAGCGGCTGGATTGCATAGCAACGATAATTACTGTGTTTTGGAACTAGAAAACGATAGGCTACAAACTAATACGGAATACAAAAACACAGATCCTAAATGGATGAAAGCATTCACATTGTAAGTTCAACGATTATCGGATATCTTTGCTAAATTTTAGCTCAACGTTGAAAGGATCCTGTTTAAAATTTTGTATTTACTTCAAAACTAATGAAAATATTGTAATATGTAATTCTATTGTTTCATATGAGAGGCTTTTATTCTGTAATAAGCACTATTTTGGTTTTCAGTACCGTAAATGATGTAACTTCTATTTTAGAAGTTACAATTCACGATGAAAAAAGAGACGAAGTGGTTGGAAAAATTTCAATACCATTGTTATCAATTGGTAAAGGGGAAAAGAAATGGTATGCTCTAAAAGATAGCACGCAAAGGTTCAGAGCTAAAGGAATTAACCCGAAAATATTTATGGAGACAAGACTTTCTTGGAAAAGAGTAAGAATTCTTCTTTAAAATAATAATTTTCAGAAATATTCAAGAATAAGCAATGGTTTCTTTCATTTCAGACAAAAGCAGTGATACGTGTTTTTAACCCCAAAGAGACGGTCTACTTAAAAGCTGATGAGAAGTTCAGCAGGCTAGTCTTCTCTCAACATCTTTCCAGGGCCAGAGTAGTTGTAGATTGGATCCTAGATGCTTTCAAAATCTTCAAGTAAGTACTAATTTCTTATATTTAGAATTATTTGGCCAGAAACATAAGAGACGAGTCGAACCAGGGTTAAGATTTACGGTCGAAATGTCAAGGTGTGGAAAATATCATAGATATCTTTGGAAGTTGACTCGAAATGCATGCTCATTAATTTTCTATCTTCCCTAAGTTATTAACATGAAACATTCATTGGCTGTTTACAGAACCTGCTTCGAGTGGGAGTCTAGAAGATTGAACATTATTGCCTTGGTTATGTGGCTTCTTTTTTGTTGGTTTTTCAAGGCTTGGATGGTGCCTGTGATTCTTCTTTTTCCATTCGTTTGGTTCCAACGAAAACAGTTCAAATACTATGAGTATTGTAAGTGCTTTCATGTTGTTATTGGTATTGAATTTTCTTACCTTTTCGTCGACACATCTTATATCTATCTATTGTTCTCCATTGTTCGTTTGTTCGACCGGTATACCTTTGAGAGTGAACCTGTTACTACTATGCCCGTTTTATTATCTTGTCTTTGTTTTCAGTGAAAAGGGCATTAATTAAACTTAAAGTAATTGATGAAGTTTTAGAAGAACCAGAAATTGATCCATTTGTGAAGCATGAAAAAGTAAGTATTCTCTTCATCAACTTAGCTACTTTTGCTAGCTTTAGTCAGGTCAAGTGTGCTTGTGGTGAATAAAAATCCAAATCATTCGCAGGAAAGTAAAACATCTATAAGGCAAAAGATTAGCTCTCTACAAGATATGATACAAACGGTGCAACATTTTATCGGAGAAGTTGCGACCTTTGGCGAAAGTATCAAAAAGTAAGTCGTACCAAAATTCAATATTCCTTTAGAGTCCCAGTCCCAAGCGGATTCTTTTTCTTTCAGTTATTTGATACTACAACATACATGGCTAACTTATTTCCTATCCTAGCTTAAAACTTATATATTTTTTATCGTGTTTCAGCCTTTACAAGTTCACAGTACCTGAGTTAAGTTGCATAGCAATAGTTGTTGTTCTGATTATTGCTTTCATAATGTATCTTATACCAATAAAGTACATGCTAATGACTTGGGGTAAGTATTTATTATCGTCTTAATAGAGATACTAAAATCAATGTTTTATAAAATATACCCATTTTTAGATGACTTCAGAAAAGAGACACGTTTTAGTAAAGTGTTATTGCCAAAGTTTCAAAGTTTAGAGTTATGGCCTGACATTAAAAACTTTGCCCTTTATGTTTGATGTACTGCAGTTTAGTACCTATGAAATATTTACCAATAAAAATATTTGTTTATTATTTTAGGTATTCATAAGTTTACACGGAAAATATTGAGACCAAATAGAGTGCCAAATAATGAACTCATGGATTTCTTATCAAGGGTTCCAGATGATGTGACGTTGGTATGTAATTTGTTATGATCGCGCTTTGAATTGGTTTCTTTCCTATTATTTAGGCAAAACACTCAATCAAACACTTTTTCTTTCCAGCTCAACTGTCAAGAGATTCCATTATTAGAAGAAAAAAATAATGGAATAGCATTCGAGTAGGTAACTTTATGAAATCGCAGCATACTCGTTTATCAGCATCGTCAGCTGAATAATTAGGGTAGATGAATAACTAAATAGGTGTAAATTTTTAATGATTTTTATAATTCTACAAAATAAAACGCGGGAAGCGTGAGAAGTCAAACGACACTAAATGTCGAAAAATCATCAATCCACATAATATAAGAAGAAGAACAGAAGTACTAACATTTAAATATTGTTAATTACCTTGGCATTGGTCGATGTAACCCAGCTCCTCACCAAAAGTATTTCTACAACCTAATCTACGTAACTTAGCTTAACCTACGTAGAACCTTGTAGGGCAATTAGGCACAGGTCTTGTTGTAAATGCTAATTTACTACCTTTGCATATAGTTCTACAATAATAATATGATATGACCACTAACCAATCAAGCTATTAATCTTGATTGATGAGGTCTCTGTATAACTAAGCAAGTAATTGTCCACTGGTGGTTTACATGATTCCTGGCCATCTATCATGGAATGCACGATTCAATAATGTTGTTGGATAGATGGATGTTACTGTTTGTGAACCAGTATAGCTGTGTAATAATTAGATTAACAGTTATAATCACGTGACAACGATGAATGTGGTTACGTTAAAATATAATTTGTCAAGAAATGCTAGACACAAAATAATGGCAAAATAATATGTGACATGTTAGGGCACTGAGTTTTTTTATAAACCAAATAAGTCATAAAACAAAAATCGCAGCAGTCTTCAAATGTTGCCATCATTTCATGTTTAGCATTTCTTGACAAAGTATACTATAAAATGAGATAAATCTATAAATTCATTCACTAATAAGGACTTTTAGTTTAACTTAATTAAATTTAAAGAAGGATTTTTAGTTTAGCTTAATTATAATCAACTTTATTGATATACACGTGCCAGGTAACCTATCAAAACTACCTACAGGTACTTATTAGTGCTAAACAGGGTGTCCAATTCGGTGGCCTGCTTTTTTTTACTCAGTTTGATTCAGCTCAGAGAGCTGAAGGTGTCCAGGTCAAGACTATTAATAAATCAAAGACTCAGTTAAATCAATATTACCAACTTTTGAACTAAAATATATTTCTTCGACAAAGATGACCTGTAATTAAATTGTCTAGACTAAATAATTATGGAACAACGTTTTTTGTACAACCGAACTTGGGCCAACCTGTAGGTAGATACATAATTAAATAGTTGTATTGCTTCAGACGCTAAAACATTCTGCTATGTAAACATTCCACATGTTCATTCATGTATTTCACACGGCCAACATATCACAGAAAATATCATACAATAAAAGCGTGCACGTTAAATGACTGACTTAATACATATATGGTAAGCAGGGAACCTTAAGGGTACTTATACAAGCTAGTCACAAAAATCCCGTCAATATTAGAGAAAACCTCTTTTTAGTTCAATGTTTCATTAAATAATGTTTATTGTCTAAATATCCACAAGTTTTATAATACATTTTACAAATAATTTACATTTTAAAGGCCAAAGTCGTCGTAATATAAATATTACTCCTCTAATGCGTTTTTGTCTGTGGTGAGTTGTATGCTAAGTTATTCTATTTTAAAATATACATTACAAATAATCACTTTATCTTACAAATATAACGTTAATATAGGTACTAACTTTTCATATGTACGTAAAATGTCATGAGATTTTAGAGTTAACTGTCAATGGAATAATACTGACACTGTTCGATAATAATGAACATAAAATATGGCCATTCTCCCACGACCCTCACAAATAAATAATACGAAACTATAATTAAATCACAGGGTATTATCAGTATTATGACGAAATATTTGTACCACATTACACTCCATGCATAATTAATTGATCTAAACAACGATATCTCTACCAAGCCTCTCAATTTCGTTAGCAAAGTAAACCATATCTTTGTGATTTAGCGCTGAATTTTGAAACACGATCCGGAAGAAATTAACAAGGTCGCCTTGTGGCTGGTACGTGACCATCATACTTCCTTCCTTTATCATACGCTCCTTTATTTTAGGTGCAACCTTGTGCAATCTCTCTTTATAGTCAGGCTCGTTCTCTTTACCCCGAAGGCTGTTCGGTACGTACCAAAACATGACGTTAGTGCACTCTGGCGCATCGAGGACCAGTTCGAAGCCTTCCCGTTGCTTTATGTGGCTAGTAAAGTATTCAGAGTTGTCGAAGAGTCGATCGATGTGCTTCTCAAAGCCGCTGGATCCTTTGGCCTTCCACATGAACCAGAATTTGAGGACGTCGGCACGGCGGCCACATTGGATGTGCTTGTCTCCGGTGTCGTAAGTCGTGTCGTAGAACTTGTCTTTCTGGAAAAGGTACTGTGCCTCGCACGAGTGGGCCCCAGTGAGGACGCCCTTGTGTCGGAGCAGGAAGGTGGAGCATTGTTGTGGGGCCGCTAAGAGCTTGTGAGGGTTCCAGGTGACTGAGTCGGCGCTGCAATTGAAAATCTTTGTTAAAACGACCGGAAATCGTAAGGTCGACGGTGAAATAAAGGCAGGGCCATTGCTAGGTTAACAAACATTGAAATACATTTTCAAGATATGGTTTTTTCTTTAGAACATGTGCCCTAACCTAAATGTCTGTCCGTGACAGTGATTAGTGAGATCAAGGTTATAATGTTACAATAAAGGTTTTCTTTCATAGCAATATAATATAATACATGCCATCTCACCTAGAAGAATACGTCACACGTTTTTAAACACTTGATCACTTGATCGCGTTTTAATTAATCTGCATAATCAAATGATTTATCAAGGATTTTCTTAAGAATTTATTTCGAAATAATATAATTTTATGCAAAATTTAAGGTCTAGATAACTCACAGTTCGATTCCTTCCAAAAGATGTCTATGTTTTCTCGACATGAGAGCCCCGCCGCCCCAAGCGGCGTCCACATGTAGCCATAGGTTGTAATTTTTGCACAAAGATGATATTGACTTGATGGGGTCAAAAGCGCCATAGACCGTGGTCCCAGCCGTTGCAGTTACTAGAAACGGAGTAGCCCCGCCTTCGATTGCCTCTATTATTTTCTCCTCCAAATCTTTCACGTCTATCTTCCCAAGTTTATCCGTTTTCACCAGAATGCAGTTTTCGGTTCCAAGGCCCATGAATGTGGCCATCTTCTTAGTAGAGTAGTGGGCCAGTTCTGAGGTGAATAGCACCAACTTTGGCACGGCGTATACGCCTTTGCTCTGGAAAAACGTTACGGCAAATTAACTCGACGACGTTGTATCGAAGTTTACTAATTAAAGTGATGAGCCAATTACTAGAACATTTGAAGTGCGAAATTGGAAGCACAAGGTCTTGTTAAAATATTCATTCACTCGTTATATCGATGGATGTTCAAACGCTTTTCGTATGACTAGTCAAGATAATTGTGAAAGTTGTCATCTTTTGCCATCAGTTCAGCATCAGCCACAACACCGTAGCCACAGTGTATACATAGGAATTTTTCGATTACACCTTCTCGTCTTGGCACGCGATGTTTATCGGGGTGAAGGTAAATTAATCAATTTTGCTTCCTAGAACCTGTAATCGCCTCATTGTTAAGATAATCAACGTACTGTCGATATTGCTTACCCTGGGTACTTCTACCTCGGCTTATTATATTGACAATATCGGTAAAGCAATTTCATTGTTACTGCTGTGATTTACACTAATCAGGTGAAATATGGCTTCAACTTTACTAAGAACTTTTTCAAAGAGAGATGTCAAAAATCTGAGTGCAGTTTTGTAACGCTAAGCAAAGAATGAAAATATCTGAATCTGCTATTGAAGTTGTTTTAATAAAGTGTTAAAAGTTTGCTGTTAATAACTAAGTTTCTGTTCTCCTTGGCAAAGAACAAATTTTCATAAACACTAAAACATTCATGTTCACGTTTTATGTTTTAAGAGATGCATAATGCATTTGCTTCTAATGGACCTTTAAATAAATTTGGATCAGATTTTAATACCGATTTTAATTTACGCAATACCAGAGAACATAACTATCGAAGGGTAGGCTGGCATCCCGCATTCTTGTTGATGTACCCATGTTTTCTTCAGTGAATAAACGTATGTCTATGTCTATGTCATAAATATTTATCAAAAAGTAGTTTTGTGTGTTTCAACGGAAATATAACGGAGAAATTGAAACCCCTATATAGCTATTTTATGAGGTTATTAGAGGCATCATTCTGAGCAACTTCCACTAAGAAACCGATTTATTAGAGCAACTTTATTTTTCACTTCTCCATAGAAAGCTAGAAAGTGTTTTTAGATAAGTGTAGAGTTGGCTACTCCTCTGAGTTCCCTCTTACTTTAGTTAACTGTTAACTCATCTTAGCTTACTACTAACCTTAGTCTCGGGATAAAAGAAGTATCTCGCACAGCTGATTGCATACCCGTTGGCGACTGACCCACCCGGACAAAAGATGCCGTCTCCATCTCCATTACTCCAGCCGACGATCCTCCTCATCTCCTGTAGGACTTCCTCCTCCATGAGGGTGAAGACTGGAGCCACCTCGTAGGTGTAGACGCTGGGGTTCAGTGCGTCTGTCAGCCATTGGGCAACCAGACCGTAGGGGTCAACGGCCGAGAACAGCTGATTGACGAAGTAAGGGTGGGCTGTGTTGACGGAGTAGCGGGCTACCTGTAAATAACTGTTGTTTAATATATAAGTCTGGATTCAAAACATGCACATAATTTAAAGACCTTAATCCTTCCACATTATTTTCATTTATTAATTCATATTTTTTTCCTTTCTCAAAACCTGTAAAACCTCATGCATTTTTCACATAAGAGGTACCTAGTGGGAAAGTTCCTTCTCACGATTACACTTCTTGACTTCATCGAAAGGAAACCTTCATATGTTTATGGTTATGGCGATGGGCTAGCCTCCTGTCAGGCGAAATGGTGTAAAAAAATCTTTTACCAGTTATCGTGGACAAATCTGGGCCTCTGCCAACCCGTATATGGAAAAGGCGATACTTCTTGCGCTACGTGTACTCTACTATAAGTCTGGATTCGACCAACAAAAAGTTATCCGTAGAATAACTATTCCGGGGATAACTTGTAACTTTATCATAGACACCAGTGACACCTAGATCAGATCACCTCATCTTGAACTGTCATTTTGCATACAAGTTATCCCCGGGATAGTTATTCTCCGGCTAACTTTTTGTTGGTAAAATTATGTCTATAATTACATTATCACAGGATAAAATATCATCAATACAAACTCGGAACACTTAAACACTTCGGAAGCTAGGTCACTCACATCAGCCATTATCTTCAGCAGTTCATCGTGCGACACCGGACTGTCTCTCGGCTTCAGATCTATCTCCTTCTTGATCTCTTCTGGTGCTGCCCACTCCACCACCTTCGAAGTCCTGCTGGCTCGAGAAAAAACCACTCTTTCGACCATTAAGTCTACCGCGCGACGTATGAACTCTTCATGTTTCGATCTCTCTGCGAGACTCTCAAACATGCCTGCTTCCTCCCTATCCTCGGTTGGCACTATTTGGGTTGAATCTGCCGGCATTGTTGCTGTTAACTATTTTTCTGTACGAATGAATACTTTAACAGGTTTTTTTTTACTGTTTGCGGCCGGCCGCGGTCGCTGGTCTCGCGGATTGACTCGCAATTATATGCGAAGGCTTCTTAAATACTCATTGCCAACCACCTCTAGTAAGGTAACGAATTGGCGATCTATTAAAAATTGTGGACAAACGGAAGGCGTCGCTCGTGCGCACCTAAATTACATGTATCTACAAAAGCCTGTTCGCACGGCAAGTTCTTTTGGATACCTAATCTTTTAATTCCGATTGGGAATAGAACATGCCGTGTGAAAGTGGCCTGAGTAGGCACGAAGCCATAAGAAGTGTGTGGTATTTGCTATTTGCCCCGACAAAGAACATTTCTTTCAGGAAGTCATGTTTGAAAGAATGAAGCTTCTTTTTTCAAGCTAGAAGGATCCGTAGAAATAAATGTTTTATTTTTGAAGAGAAAATACATATAATTGAAAAACGCTATTACTTCACTCAGTTAATTTTACTAGTCCTCCTGTAAATAAATAAAACATGCAGAAATAAATAGGTAAACTTTATCCCTTTCAACGCAACCTTTTCTTTAACTTTGTACAAAAAATATATTAAACCAAGCACTAAAGTTGCAGAAATTTGCTAAGCGGAGCTCCGTAGTTGCCTCGAAACTTCTGGACCTAATTCTGTGCAATGCCAGTCCGACTGTATTTTTTTCTACGGGTACAGTAAAGTTTCAGTGCATTTTTGAACAAACAGAAAAATGCTCGAGTTCTGTATAATAAATAGCTGCTGAAGATTAGTTCTATTGATTCCTATAGATTAAAGTTTAGAAAGCCATTCTAAACTATATAAAGCATGAAAAGATAAATGGATGACGGAATGTTCAGAAAAAATAATATTCTATTACCCTTAACGGCTAATGGGTGTCTTAGATCATAGATATTGAACCAAACTCCGAAAATCGCATCGATAATTTAATGGGTTGGGATTTTGTGTACAATTAGTTA
Source organism: Argyresthia albistria (assembly GCA_963457715.1). Classification (NCBI taxonomy): domain Eukaryota; kingdom Metazoa; phylum Arthropoda; class Insecta; order Lepidoptera; family Argyresthiidae; genus Argyresthia; species Argyresthia albistria. The sequence continues at coordinate 4,045,864 of OY735265.1, forward strand.
TTTTTTTCCATGTAGGCAGTTGACTTCTCAACTTACATTTCTACAGAAGGTATTTTCCTGCAAACGTATTATACATATAATAGGGGAAATCCTCCGCAATTGATTCTTTTGATGTAGAGTTGTTGGTAGATGAAGAAGTAAGGAAAGGGAAGTAAATACTTAGCCGCAGCGCAGAATGACGATGAAAAATTATTACTTATCCAAGTTACTATTGTAAAAACCCAAAGACAAAAGTGACGTTGGAATGCCGGTAAGTTGAAGGTAGGCAAACAGTTAACTACCTATAAATAATGTATAAATGTATACAAGGTCTAACAGAACGGTGAAGCCATATTTTAGGGGGTTGTTAGGGACATCATTCTGAACAATTTTCACTTTAAATCTTTAAAGATTGGATGAGAGCAACTTTATTTTTCACTTCCATAAAAATCAGCTGATGATCGCCCGGCACAAATCGTACGTAGAAGTGAAAAATAAAGTTGCTCTGATACAATCGGTTACACAGTGAATGTTGTTCAGAATGATTGATGTCCCTAACTACCCCCTAAAATATATGACTACACCTTTCTATTACAACCTGTATATTAAAAAAAACTCCTGGCGTAATCGGGTAAATAAATAAGCACTGTATTATTAATTTGTATAATAATCTGAGTACTAGCAGTCAGGGTAGGTAATGACCGAATTCCCAGAGTGATGCTCAAATAAAGTACCGCTTAAATGTATTATTTATTTTATTGATGCTATTTCCCAAACGACAGACCCATTGAAAGCTCCTTGACTTGGTTTTATGTCAAGTCCTCCTCAAACAATTGGAAAGAAAGAAAGAAAATTATGTTATTAGTAAGTAGTTAAACTTATTAGTAAGTAGTCTATTAATTTAATATTTATCGTTGTGCACATTGTAGGTTTATCTTTTGTTAATTAATCCTATCCATCCTAGGTTTGCTGGAAGAGATCTCTTATTAGACATATGCTCGCCTTTGTGCCATGTTTTTTTCATTATTAAGTGTCTGTATTCTGTTTTTGTGCAATAAAGTATAAAGTAAAGTAAAGAAATAATTTATAAAAATAATTCTATGTGCAGCGCGTTTTCGCTGCCAATGTAATGGGCACCTTAGGCCAGGAGATTCTTGCGGGCGGTTTGTTTGTGTTAAGGTATTTGTAAATACTTTGACTGAGGATTTTTGAAATTTTAGATAATACTCTCTTGAAATAGGTTGATTTGAGAGTAAATCGGGTGGATGAAACGACTCTGCATGCAGGGGAGAACCGTAGACGATCAAGCCAAGCATGCTTGACAAGCATGTTGGTCAAACAGCATGTTGGATGGTTTGCGGAAATGCTTGACGTGCTTGTCAAGCAATCTGCATGCTTGATGTGCTTGAAGAAAATTTGTTTGACGACGTACTTGACAAGCATGTCTGAACGTAGATTTTTGAAATTTTAGATAATACTCTCTTGAAATAGGTTGATTTGAGAGTAAATCGGGTGGATGAAACGACTCTGCATGCAGGGGAGAACCGTAGACGATCAAGCATGCTTGACAAGCATGTTGGTCAAACAGCATGTTGGATGGTTTGCGGAAATGCTTGACGTGCTTGTCAAGCAAATGAAGAAAATTTTGTGCTTGAAGAAAATTTTGTTTGACGACGTACTTGACAAGCATGTCTGAACGTCTTCGGGGGTGCTTGATCGTTATCGCAGTTACCTGAAGATTGACCAACATGCTTGTCAAGCAAGCTTGAACGTCTACGAATGTGGTTTGAACAACTTGCTTGACCATTGTGCTTGATCGTCATTGCGGTTGCTTGATGAAAACGTGAAGTTTGACCAACATGCTTGTCAAGCAAGCTTGAACGTCTACGAATGTGGTTTGAACAACTTGCTTGACCATTGTGCTTGATCGTCATTGCGGTTGCTTGATGAAAACGTGAAGTTTGACCAACATGCTTGTCAAGCAAGCTTGAACGTCTACGAATGTGGTTTGAACAACTTGCTTGACCATTGTGCTTGATCGTCATTGCGGTTGCTTGATGAAAACGTGAAGTTTGACCAACATGCTTGTCAAGCAAGCTTGAACGTCTACGAATGTGGTTTGAACAACTTGCTTGACCATTGTGCTTGATCGTCATTGCGGTTGCTTGATGAAAACGTGAAGTTTGATCAACATGCTTGTCAAGCAAGCTTGAACGTCTACGAATGTGGTTTAAACAACTTGCTTGATCATTGTGCTTGATCGTCATTGCGGTTGCTTGATGAAAACGTGAAGTTTGACCAACATGCTTGTCAAGCATGCTTGAACGTCTACGGAGCCCTTAAGGTTATATTATCACTTGTTCTAAATGGCTTAATAACTAAGCCATTCCATCCGCCCTAGGACACGATAGTGTTATACTTACTAATACAATTTAACTAGTTCGCCGGCACATTTTATATAACAATAGTTCGCGATTGTTCAAGTCGTTCAAGCGGTGTGCTTCTGGGAGTGAAGAATTATGAAATTATGAAATTCTCGTATTATGAAATTCAACATTTTTTCAGTCATTTCCCATACAGGGTGGCAGGGGCACCAGTGTGCACATGGTTAGCCAATTCAATTTTCCGGGCCGTTCCAACCTTATTCTGTTATTAGCAATTATTATTAAGCGCAGATCATAACTCATAAGTGCTTAAAACTAATCAAATAGTACTTTAGTTAGGGAACTGCATTTTTTTTCGCCGTTCATTTGCAGTTGATTAACCAAGTAACAAAGGTCAGATGGCCTTGCGGTCCGTCAACAGCGAACTCGGCAAAAACCACCCATGGCGAATGTTTTATTACCCAGTCGGTCGTTTCATAGGAGTTTACTAGGTAGTTTAGTAGTCTTAGGTATACTGAACTTACAAACAGCTTCACGCCATTTCCCATGCGCGACAGGGGGACTAGCCTATCGCCTCATGATGTTTTCCATTGCCTCGTTAGGACGTCCGCGTCCGTATAATGTATTATAAGTATCATGGTAAGCGAGGCGAGGAGCAAGCTTGAATCGTACTATAGTGAGGTTTTTTTAACATGGCAATATCGGTCACTGACCCGCTTAGAAAATGTATGCGATTTGACGTTTGCCGCCAACGAACGCCGAGGCGGCAGCACGGCAAACGTCAAATCACATACATTTTTTCCATTTTTGCTCGCGGGGCAATGACCGCTATTGCCATGTTAAAAATCCCACTATAGACCATCACGCACGCACGGTGCACTTTTTAGTGGAATACAGGGTGTAATAACCACTGATCTAGATTGCAAATCTAAATTAAGAACAGAAAGTTATTCAGAGTAAATTATTATTTTGTTTCTCGGGGACAAATTTTGAATAACTCGCTGTACTTTATTGAATTTGATCAGAGAAATTATTTCTGCAGCCCCCCTTATTTATTTTTTATTATTTCTATCTTACGCGATATTTTGGTGTAACAGAGTGCCTCAACTAAGTTTATTGCGCATTTTGATATAAAACGTAGTGCTTTCTCGCCTCATAAAGTAGAATTTTAATGTTGCGCTTACTGGTTCAAAATAAGTTTAAAATTAACGGGACGGTTGTCGCAGTGCAATCATGGATTTGAATGTCAACAGTCATTCGCTCGTTTAACATTGAATTGAATAATACTCCAATCAAGCCTCCCCAGGTACATTGTAATTGGTTGAAATTGCTAATTTATCGAAACAATATAGGAACCGTTTTAGTTTGCCAAAGTCACCTTCAGCTATTGAAATGTTCGCCGCCACTTCCACCGAATGAAAGTCACCCTGAAATTAAGATTTAAGTGTTACAGACATACCAGTTAAAATCAACTTTTCAAGGGAAGGTGATTGGATAGGTAACCTCTACTTTTCAGTTCTTTCTCACGTTTTACCCTCAATACTTACTTTAAGAAACATCTCTTTGTAATTATTAGGGTTCCGTACCCGAAGGGTGCCAAACGGGACCCTATTACTGAGACTTCGCTGTCCGTCCGTCCGTCCGTCGTCGGTCCATCCGTCCGTCCGTCTGTCTGTCACCAGGCTGTATCTCATGAACCGTGGTAGCTAGACAGTTGAATTTTTCACAGATGTATTATTTCTGTTGCCGCTATAACAACAAATACTAAAAAACAAAATAAATTTAATATTAAGGGGCGCTCCCATACAATAAACGTGATTTTTTGCTAATTTTTGCTCGATGTTGATAATGGTAGCAGGTAGACGCTTAAAATGTTCACAGTATATTGAGTATACTATTTACTTAAAAAATAAATAATTAAATTAAATTAATTAAGGGGGGCTCCCATACAAAAATATATTTTATTGTGGTTTTTTGTAGATAATGGTACGGAACCCTTCGTGCGGAGTCCGACTCGCACTTGGCCGGTTATTTTTCATTACAATCGATGCTTTAGTAATTGCTTGTCATAACCAGCCCTATGAGGATTGAGAATTATTGTGCACGCGCTGTACACACGCGAGACATCCCGTGAGTGTACTACCTATCGCAAGGCATTGCAGTGAAAAATAAACTGTTCTTAGTTACATCCTGTAGGTGATAATCGAGTCAATCGTCGAAATCGATGCGCACTTAGAACTGACAGAGCAATATCCGACATTCCCATTGCCAGACTGCGACTGAGAAAACAGACCAAGTTTGAATCGAATTTCTGTGGAAATGCGATCTAAATCTAAATATAGAGTGAATCGGGAAACTGAATCGGACAAGTAAGATAACCTCAATAGGACAATAGGACGGGACTATTTATTTATTTATTTATTTAATTAGGTCCACAAAACGGATTACAATCAAAAACAACTTATGACATGCACAAAATAAAGTTCTGGACTGCTCTCCAACGCAGATGGCTACATAAGTGAGGCAGAACATCATTAACAAACTATTTGCTACTTATACAAAATAGCATTAAAAAATTCAAATACTTAATTCAATAAAAATAACAGTAGCATGCATAAAATCAATTAATAGCGAAGAACTATTAGCTGATACAGCGTTATAAATTCATTAAAATTAAGTGTAGCTAACTGAGAAAGCATTGCATTTGGAATTGCATTACCTAGCTAATGTTGGCAAGCTTAATTTAGCCTAAGTCTATTTTTGGTAAAAATAATTTTCGCGCCAATTTTGCTTGTTTAATGTAGATTTTATAATAATAATAAATCTTTATTTCAGGACAAAAACATTGCATATCGTAATCTACCTTAAAACTAGACATCATAGATAGGTACCTATATAACAAAAACTACCTATACCTATCCTATATAACGAAAAATGGTTTGGGAAAAACCACGCAAAAGTGGTGAATTTATAACAACCAAAAAGCTTAAAATTTCTCGAGATCTGTGATATTTTTACTGAGGTCTTTGTATTAGGAGAGGTCACTGTGAGGACCGGCCGGTACCATTGGCCAGCCAGTACCATTTATGCACTTTTAGTTCACTCACTACAGGGTGTATTTATTGTGGGATTTCCCATCTCTCGTCAACTTGCTTCCCAAGTCCCCTCAGCATTGGAAGATGCGGTGATATCGAAAGGAGAGTAGTGGCGGGTAACAAAATCAATGTGGCATAACTTGCACTCCATGATGTTGATGAGTAGCTAAACGGTGTCACAAAAGGCGCGTTTGGCTATTTCCTAATGGAGTGTTGAGTCCTCGTTGAGTTCGACATGTTGTACCTATAGTGGATCCAACATATGATGATCTCTGACAGCTGTCAGTGTCAAAACACGCCTATGAAGTATCGTATTTTTCGACGGTTAAATGTATAGAGACAATTAACATACTTTATTGGCAAATAGTGACGTGCTACACTTATCGTAAGACAAGTCAAGATCGATAAATCTTGACTCGGACGAAAGATATAATATAATTTTGAAGACATCGACAGAACAAGAAAAATTATGGATGAAGATTGGGAGCGTGACGTACGATTCGACCCAGGAACTGATTATAAATCTACAAGACTGCTCCAGCGAGTCCAAATCAGACTTTGATGATGGTGATTTGGGCTGTGAATCGATTTAACAAGAATAAAAACAAGTTACAACATCCTTTTGTCTGATTTCCTTGAAACATTCAGAAACTTTAGTTAGAATATCGATAATTTGTATCGACACTATCCCCATGCCTAGTAAAGTCACAGTGACAAGCTGTCAGAGTTCATGTTGGATTCACTATAGTGGCTCGGATGGAAAATGGACAGCTTACATATTTAATTTGCGTGTAACGTAACGAGTGCTGTGGTCCGGAATTAGTATAATTATAGAAAGGTAGGTAGGAATCAATCACTAAATAAAAATAAAATCACAAATTCATTACATACGCAGCTAGATAATGGCCATGCATGGCCAGGCCACCCATCAGTGACTGGCCTATGGCCATAATTTTGCTAGATAAGGATGGAGTTGTGTAAAAGAAAAATATGTCTTTCTTTCTGTCTTAGCGAAAAACGGACCGCATTGGAAACTGACAGCTGTTGTCAAGTTGAATTTGACATTCGTGGGTAAAAGTTTCACACGTGCGCAGTGCGCAGAGCTTATTTTGTGAAAAGATTACTAAATTCGATCACTAAATACTTGTATTTATCAGCAAATATGGCTGAAGGGCAATTTAGTGATTTTGAGGAAGATATTACAAAGAAAGTCAAGTCCGTTCGGGTAAGTACTATCAGTATTTCTTTCTAAACTATTCTTCTACCTTCGTATTTCCATGAAAACTATTATACTTTTTGCGGCTTTCTTACCTTTCGTGCCTTTCATATCCTCTCGTTATAGTTTGCAGATACACCAGAAATAAAGAAACTGAGCAGTGACTCCGATGACGATAGTCAAGTTGAAAGTGATATGAATTCGGATGATTATTTCGAGGACTCCGATGACCCTGGCACTGGCAAGAAGAAAAAAACAGCTAACGCTCAAGCACCGTCAAGTAAAATTAACACCTACCAACCCTCAGAGAAACTCTTCAAACGATATGTCAACAAAATAAATGTAGACAAGTATGAGCCAGTCATGTCCAGCAGAACAGAGAAGTTCATGAACCAAAATGACAGGAAGTCAGACAATGACAGAATAAGGACAAAGGATAAACATGACAGGGCAACAGCAGAACAAGTTATGGATCCGAGGACCAGAATGATCCTGTTCAAACTTCTCAACCGTGGCATGATTAGTGAAATAAATGGTTGCATATCCACAGGCAAAGAAGCTAATGTTTACCATGCAACCTCAAGAGATGGCCGTGATTTTGCCATAAAAATCTATAAGACTTCCATCCTTGTGTTCAAAGACAGAGACAAGTATGTATCAGGTGAATACAGATTTAGGAATGGCTACTGTAAATCAAATCCTCGTAAAATGGTACGGACTTGGGCTGAAAAGGAAATGAGGAATTTGGTGAGGATGTTCAATGCTAATCTCAATGTGCCAGAGCCTATTGTACTGAGAAGCCATGTTTTGGTTATGACATTCATGGGTAATGAGGGTTGGCCGGCACCTAAACTAAAAGATGTGGAGTTGTCACAATCATCAGCTCGTTCTTTATACAGAGATTGTATTACAATGATGTGGAAAATGTACAACATTTGTAAACTTGTCCATGCCGATTTGTCAGAGTTTAACCTACTGTATCATGAGGGGAATCTGATTGTTATTGATGTATCACAATCTGTTGAACATGATCATCCTCATGCCTTAGAGTTCCTGAGAAAAGACTGCACGAATATTTCAGATTTCTTCAGGAAAAATGGTGTTGCCACACTCACAGTGAAAGAGCTGTTCGATTTCATAACAGATCCATCAATTACCGAGAAAAATCTGGATGAATGTCTAGAGAAACTGTCAGAAAAGACAGCTGAAAGGAATTTTGAAGAAATGACAGATCAAGAGAGGATAGAGGAAGAAGCTTTCAAGAATATCTACATCCCGAAAAGGCTGACAGAAGTAAGATCATGGTTTCTATGAACTAAATGTATAATAATTAGTATTAACTGGTTCGCTGACACATCTTATATAACAATAGTTCGCCATTGTTTGGTTGTTCGAGCGGTGTGCTTCTGTGAGTGTAGGGGTTAATGCATATGGAAGTACATAATTTAGGTAGAATAATCAGTTATATCATAAACAGAGCACTCCTGAGACTCATGATGTTCGACCATCATTGGCTACAGTACCTACTACAGTATTGTTCTAGATTTGTCACATAATAATTTGAAATATCTGTGTCCTTGAAAATACCTAATTGCAAGAGTATCAGATATTCTGTTATCATTCTTTTTCTATTTTCAGGTCATAAACTTTGAACGCGACATTAACAAGGCCAAGAAAGGTGAGACGGAAGACCTAACCTACCAGAAGATTACAGGTCTCAAGGCCGATCTCACAGGAACTACGGACAAACCTGACATTCTGGCTTTTGATGACATATCCGGCAGTGGGTCAGACTGCTCATCAGATGAGGGTGATGAAAATGAAGATAAAAGTGAGTATTTAACATTTACATACAGGCACATACATTGCTTCTGGTCCCACGCTAGGAACCTGTCGTAGGAACCAGAAACAGCGACATTACAAACATGTAAACATCCAAGACCTGGGGGGTTTTTTTTGTCCCCTGCCGGGATTTTAACCCGGTACCTCTCGCATGGTAGGCAGATGCACAACCGCTACGCCACAGAGGTCGTCAAGTATCTTGTTACATATTCCTTGAATTTGTGTTGTTTTGTATTTCAGCCAGTTTATGACACAAGATCAACAAACTTTTCATTTACACGCATGGTTTAGGATTTGGGTGGTTTGTTTGTGCAAACTAATGCAATCACTTTATCAGCGATTGTTCTATGTGTCAATTATGTTTACTGTTAGTATACCATTGTATGTCTAATTTTCCAGAATCTCAGTTCAGTAGCAGTGCCCGACCCCGCGATGAGTCTCCGGACAGCAAGAAGGCAAGAAAGAAGGCTTTCAAAAGTGAACAAGCCGAGAAGAGAAAAGTCAAGGTCAAGAAACACGTCAAAAAGAAGCGTGACAAAGCTATGGGACGGAAATAAGAGATAAGTATTTACAATACTTATACATTAATCTTTGTTGATTTGGTTATTTGTATAGGCTAGGAATATTTTTATGTTACCTAAAAAGAAATATAATATACGCAACATGTAAAGAAAAGCAAAGTTTCTTTTAAAATTTTATTTAAAAAAGTACAAAATGTAACAACGAAATATAAGTACAGTACACGTGCAATGCATTTGGAACAGTCTATAGATGAAATATTACTATTAAAGTTACGCTACTACTGGGCAAGATGTTTTTCTATAGCACTTTTGTAAAAATCTTAAAATTATTCAGGATTCTTATGATAATTAATTTTACACTATGGAATAATGTGTAAATATTACATACACAAAATGAAACTATCATTTCATTACATTACACGACACTTACATAATACTTTGCAGCTACCTAAGATTACATTACGTACTCACCTATTTAAAGTCTTCACAAAATAAAAGGCCCGTTTTGACAGTTCACGCCCATGAAGTTTTAACCCCTAATGCGTAGGCAAGAAAAGCCAACTGTTGCGTACAAGCAAAGCGTGCAAGTTGCCTAGGAAAACCGCTTCTATTGCCTATGCGTTAGGGGGGTTAAAACTTCATGGGCGTGAACTGTCAAAAGGGGCCTTTTATTTTGTGAATGGTGTAATTACGAGTATAATATGTATAATACCTGTTCAGTACAATATTTTATATCGTTTCAACGAGATTCAGTTTGCGAAGCAGATATTTATACAAACCAGCATTCCATATAAAAATCTTTTATGTAGGTATATTTGTAGAAGTTTTAAATCACTTGTTGACATTCACATCCCTCGATGGACATTTCGAGCTAACATAATGTCATTGTACATCAATAGGTATAAAAGTTACGGTGTGTATTGTAGTTAAGCTTATATCTACATCCAACATAACATAAGTACAATCCAACATACATTTCTATAAATTATAATCTGAGCAAGCCTCATTAAAACTACGCTACTTTCTTATTTCGAAACAACTATCATAAATCTAGTATCAAAATAAGTTTACAGCTTTACTTCGTTGAATTCAACTACTTATCACATAACAATATGTAAGTATATTGTAAACCTCCCAAAAATATCACATGAGATTTCAGCGGAATTGTATAAGTCTTAATAAGAAAATCACGTGGAGAACCTCCACTTAAGCCCGATAAAGCACAAGGACCGAAACACCAGCATAATAGCAAGCATGTAACCAATCTCGAGCCACACCGAACAGTGATCTATATCCAAATATTCTAACAACACATCGGGCTCTGCAAAATGGCAGTATACGTCGTTGCATTCCAAGGAGGTTCTCCCGAACCCGAAGATTGTTAGGACCATGGCTACGATGCCGCACCGTAGGAAGGAGGTTTTCATGAGGATCCTCATCAGAAGTGGGATGCGGTGTGCGAAGTCGAACCCGTAGATTGCGAGGCCGAGGAAAGGTGCGATAGTTGTGGGGCCGACCGCGCAGCCGTTCTGTAATAAGATAATTCGCCAAGTTAAAAACTTAAAAAAAAACCGACTTCATGATCTTTTACTTAGTCCTGTCCGAGTGGAATGCGAATAACGTCTAAGAATTCACAATATGATACAAAATAAACGAAATCGGTCCTTACAGCCAGAATTCATCTTCACCACATAGTCACAGAAAGGCAAAGGTATGTAATTTTGGATACCTGGATTTTCAAACCCCCTCCTTTTTAACCGATTTCAAAAAAGGAGAGAGTTATCAATTCGGTTGTGTTGTGTTCTGTTTTTTTTTTTAAGTTGTTTAATAAATATAACGTTGATGATGTCGTATTTTGAAATACAAATTCTTGAGTAATAAATTGGCCTTTGGCGCTGACGCAGCGGAGTAGTAGGTAGGTTAGGTATACAGGGTTATTTTTGGACCCCTAGCCAAAAGTTACTATTATTTTAGGGACATCATTCTGAGCAACTTTCATTATGAATCCGATTTGATCAGAGCAACTTTATTTTTCACTTCCCAGTATATTTTGGCGTGAGTGGGTCAGCTGATATGGAGAAGTGAAAAAATCTGATAAATGATTATCACGGCCTCAATTATTTTTTTCAAAAAGTTTCCTAGCAATAATACCGTATTGTGAAGACACTCACCCTGACATTGAAGACACTCATCCTGACATTGAAGACACTCACCCTGACATTGAAGACACTCACCGTGACATTGAAGACACTCACCCTGACATTGAAGACGGAGCCGACCATCAGGCCCATGCCCTCAGCGGCCAGGGAGACCACGTTCCCGATGAGACAGAACGCGACGAAGCGCGACACGGCGAACGGAACGCCCACCATGAAGTACACGATCGTACAGAACACCACGTTGAGGGTCACCTGCAAGTGGAAAGAGCATTTCTTTGTAAAGACTGCTGCACAAAAGAAGAGCTGCTTATTTGCCGCATAAAAGACAGACAGCTAGGATGTCTGTCCAAAAAACTTGATAAAAAAAATCGGTCAAGTGCGAGTCGGAATCGCACAAGAAGGGTACCGTACCATCGAACAACACAACTTAAGCACTCAAAACAATAAAACAAAAAGAAAATTAAAAACACGTCTCTTGTATGGGGAACCCCTTTAATTTGTAATATCTCTCGTATTTCAGTATTTGTTGTTGTGGCAATGGATACACATTCTGTGAAAATTTCAACCGTCTAGCTATTACGGTTCGTGCTTTAGGACCCGATGACGGACGAACGGACAGCGGAGCCTTAGTAATAGGGTCCGGTTTGGCACCCTTCGGGTACGGTACCCTAAAAAAGAGGTTGAAATCAGTCTGTCTCGTATCACGGTCGCGCGCACGAACTTAAGTTATGCTGTCTTTCCAATTCATGAATTGTGTCATCCATCATATCGCTCTTTCGTCTGGCAATTTGCAGGATCGTATCCGACCGCTACAGAGCCTCGATCACGAACGTTTCCGAGATCGCCAAACGTTTTCGAGAACGCAAAAAATTATGTTTTATTCCATAAACAATAAGAATCACTGTTATTTGACTTTTTGATAGTTTTCTAATCTTTGTTCGTTTTTTTTCGAATCTTTGTTCGTGATTGCGCTACTGAAGACGTTGCTAGCTAGAGTCTGGCTTATTTTTGTTATACATTTTTTATACCGAGATTCTCACCGTGTGCAAGCTTAGACTTGACATTGGCAGAATTGTCGTCAACGGCATAGTTGCCACATTCAAGAATTGATTGATTACTACTATTACTACTTCCTGGATAACTCTGAATCGTGGAGGGTGTATGCATAGCTACCTGTACTGGCAGCTTGGAGACAGTCAGTGCGGCGTAGTACGGAGTCAGGCTGTACCAGCGGTTGAAGTGCTCTTTCTTCACTAGCTTCACTTCTTGGGGGACTGGAACAAGACACATTCTGTTGAGAATATTCATTATAACCTGCACGTTTTGTGGCCCTACTGATAGCCTCCTAACGCCTTAATAATTTTTACAAGGTCTTTATTACGTACACAGTAGATGGTCGGAGTAGCAGATGTATGGAGGGAACACAATAGACTGAAACCATTGACTGGCATAAACGAGCCATAACTAAACAAAAAGACACAACATAATTCACCCAGTTAAAAAACCGGCTTCATGACCTATCATTTAGTCCTCCCCGCTCGGTACACAATTAATGTCATCTATAGACCCGAAAACGAGCCTACGAAATCTGTCTCCTGAGTCTCCTGACAGTGAAGTCCATACGTATTACATATATGAACTAATATACGATCCTAACAGCCAGAATTTATCTCGCGACTGACTATAAACACCAAAAAGACTGGCTGTATAATGTCATCCAGGTAAAAACAAATTAAATTTCACAGTTTTTTTCATGTAGAAACCTAACTGCTGGACCGATACTTGAAATTTAAAAAAATGCGACCAAACTATTGGGCTTCCCTTTCGAACAAAGAAAGAATTTTTGAAATCGGTTCATAAATAAACAACGACGGTTCGATGTAACAAACATTAAAAATAATAATGATGATAAAAAAACATGCAACTGAATTGATAACCCCCTCCCTTTTTGAAGTCGGTTAAAAACATCGTCGATTTTGCTATGATGACTCTTGCTAATAATACTCACAAACCAACACCGGCACCATGATCTGCGTGTACGCGAAGAAGAGCACAAGCCCCACGCACATCTTGAGGTGGCTGAACATCTGCGTGCCGTCGTTGGCCATGTTGAGGAAGCAGAGCCCCATCAGCACGCTGCACATCACGTGGTGAATCAGCTGGATCCAGAGACCTGCGAAACAAATGGTGGGCGAGACACCTGCTGCTGTAACTGACACATCAGTGGCCGATTTCAACAAAAACCCTATCTTTTAGGGGACTTTTACTTCCCTTCATGGGCCACCTAGCGGTTGTTTCGCTTTGACCTTATTTTAAGGGTCATCAGCAACTATATTCTGGGCGCTGAGAGAATGCGATCCTGACACATGTATGTCCCTGTCTGTCCCGGGCTAATTTTCACTCTATCTCATTCCCACAAGTGAGAGTGAAAAGTAGCGCGGGACAGATAGGGACATATACATGTGTCAGGATCGCATTCTCTCAGCGGCCATGGTAAACTTTTAAGGGGCCGGCTTTCGAAACAATCGCTAGACAGCCAAGAAAAAGAGCTAAGTCCCCTAACTGTTGGTGAAATCAGGCATAATCCAGCGATGGATGATCCCCTTCACATAATATGCACCAGACATGCAGCCCTCAGAGAAAACTGGCGAAGAATCTTGAGGCGTGTCACTCTAGTGAGGTGACGACCACGACCATTCCTCTTGTCGAGTGGTAAGACTAAGAAGACGCCTGCACCTGGCTGAACGTGAAGAGTCACGTGATTCTAAGTGGGTCTAGACATGTTGGGCGTAGAGCGTCGCGACCCGGTTTTTGATCGATCGAAGAGAAGAACACGTCAGAGCCTCGATCACGAACGTCTTCGAGATCGTAAAGCGTTTTCGAGAACGCGGGAAATTATATTTTATGTCATAAAGAATAGGAATCACTGAAATTTGGCTTTTCGATCGTTTTCTATCGAATCTTTGTTCGTGTTTGGGCAACTGGACCCACCTTCGTCACGGTTTGAAAGGCCCTTGTGTATTTTCAATTTCAAACCTTAGTTTCTCATTCATTCATTCATTCATTCATTTCATTTATACTTTATTGCACAAAACATTAAAAAAAGTTTCTCGTTCAAATAACTTCAGTCAACTGAAACAATCCAGAGTTCAAGTCTTGTTTACAGCATATCAACTGAATGAAATCGCCCACCTTGCCGGTTCCTGGCTATCTGCGTCAACATCCGGCACAGCAGTATCGAGAACTGCTCGCAGTAGGTGGTGGGGTACCCGCACGTGTAGTCTTTGCTCTGCATCTTCATCCAGGCGAGCGAGGAGTTCATCTGCGAGGCTTGGCTCGAGAGCGAGCTGAGGGAGCCGCTGCCTTCCGCGTATTGTGCTACCTGGGGAAGAGGATCGGGTGAGTGTGACCGGCTATATTGACTAGATATGATGCTTTTTGTCATTATAACGTAGGTAGTTTCGATATCAGTTTAGAGTATGAATGTGACAGGTCGCGCCATATAGCTGATTGGTTAACAAGAATAGTAATATTGTTGTCTTGCAAATATAAATAAGCATAACTGATGGATGGAAAAAATAGCCCACTGAGACGGATGAATATCCATGGATAAATGCCGGAATCTGTTATTCCCACAGCTGGCGGGTACATGTAAGTATTCTACTACTATGCAGCTGTATTTACATACCTTATAAGTGCAGTTTTCATTACTCAACATGACGTGTGAGTCTGATTCTTGTTCGTCGACTTGGTAGCTTATCTTCAGTTCCATATTATTGGAGGGCTCAGCTGGCAACGACTCGATTTTAGACGTTTTGTATACCTTCCCGTTGAGCATTTCTTCGCTTAGTAAAGCTATTGTTTCTGGGTTTTCGGTTAGCTCGATAACTGGAATGGAAATGGAGAAAACCATATATAGGTATTTAAAATATTTATTTAGGTAGGTACCTAAGTACCTTGTAATTTTTGTGAACTTTCTAAGACTAATCTACGTAGTATGTATAAATCTAAATACATGAACGTGCCTTTGTTTTTATTCGTTATTGATTAAATTGCACGAAAATATTACAAAATAATAAACCAACCAAACTATAAAGCAGTCCCAGAAAAACTTTAAAAATCATAGACAAGCCCGCGTTCATTCTTGGTTTTTAAAACAGACTAGCCAACAAAAAATACGAAAAAAATAGTGATTGACCGAAGTAATTTTTTAATCAACAATCGATAACTTTAACTGCACATAGCGCCATCTAGTGCTGAGTAGCGGTACTATAATCTAATTCTGGCATAGTGCTGCCAGCTGCCGGTGTATCATGTGAACTATATTTTCAGCACAGTGCTGCTACCTGCCAGCGTTTCATGTGAACTAGTTTTTCAGCACAGAGTGCTGCTACCTGTCGGTGTTATAAGTCAACTAACTTTTCCTGCAAAAGCACGAAGCCACGAAACTAACCTATTCGGGCTTCCTATGCGTGTTTCCACACACCCACCTATTTACAAGTTTTACAACCGAGAAACCCATCGTTATAGGTACAGCAGCATATACAAGCTGTAAATGAATGAACGCAAAATGAGAAACTACTTTGTTAGGCGCTAAATTAAACTGGCGCCAGCGGCGTAAAGTATCTACGTTTTGGACAGTAGAACGAAGTTTGCTGGAGTCAAACTTGCGCCTTGGAAAGTAGAATACGAAGTACGCTGGCTTCACGCTGGCGCTTGTGAATTGGATGCCGGTTTTAGTAGAATACCAAATATCTCGTATTGAAGTTTGTGCCAGGCTTGTCGTATGCTTGTGAACTTAGTAGAATTCGGGCGCAGCTGACCCACTCAGGCCAAAATGTACTGGTAAGTGAAAAATAAAGTTGCTGTGATCAAATCGGTTTCATAATGAAATTCAAAACTTACTGAAATCAGCCGGGTTATGGTGTCTTGGACAAGGCAGTCCTAGCCTTTGAAGATGAGGGACCATTTCAGCAGTGTCGCCCTGGTAAATGCATTGTCCGTCAGCCAAAACGTACACCTGAAACGCAATTCAAATCATTTGAAATAAATAGATCAGATTGCTTGAATCGGTCAATGCATGGAGAAGGTATCGCAAAGCGAGCGCAGCGAGCGAAGTATGATTGATGATCCATCCATGGTCATAATCATAATGCATACAGTTATTTTTTAGGGTTCCGATCCTTAAAAGGAAAAAAGGAACCCTGTCTGTCTGTCTGTCTGTCTGTCTGTCTGTCTGTGTCCGTCCGTCCGTCCGTCCGTCCGTCCGTCCGTCCGTCCGTCTGTCTTGCTTGATATTCGCAAGGGAATATTGACCTAGCATCATGAAATTTGGCACGAAGCAAGGTCTTATAGCACAATTATAGGGAAAAATCTCAAAACTGCAAATTTCTCTCTTTCTGGTACATGGATGATATCACTTTAGTTTTTTATGTGGAAACCTAATTACACGTGTTACGCTCTCCAAGTGTGATCGGAACCCTTGGTGCGCGAGTTGCTCTATGGCGAGACCTACTCGTACTTGGCCGGTTATTTGTTTTTTGAATTTATCACCAAGCCATGGTTTATAAAGGTGGGAAAAAAAAACCTTGCGGGCAGTAGCATATCTACTACATGCTACTACTCAGGAGATGAATTGACATCTTACAGAGTCATTAACTGATTGTTGATCAATTTATGGACCACACAAAGATTAGAAATTACCTACGTACTTAAATAACTAATTTAAATTATAAATTAACCAGTCCTATTATTGACTGGATGCAATTGCAATATTTAATTAAGTATTATATTGTAAGTGGCCGTTACTTATTTAATTATACGTATTTATATGTAAGTACTCACTTAATGTGTGTGTGTGTGTGTGTATGCATAACAAATGCCTAATTATTTCACTGAAAGTGAAGAAACTTCGGTTTTACTGTATTCTGTGTAGTTTTTTCAGGCCAGAAAATAGTAAGGTAGATGTCTGTGAAGGTAGATGAGTAAATTTACCCTAACTGTAAAGTCTTGTCGTAAATAGATTGCACTTGCAATCTTTTACGATCTATTTGCGATTCTTTAGGAGCATACCAAATGACGCCATTTTGGGTGTTTACGATGCGATAGCGATCCAATATAAGTGCGTTTCTCAGAGCAGCATCGGGCCCCTGTTGTCTTGTAGGTCTATGTATGTTGTTATTCTTTAGAGTAGAATAGCTTTTTCTTCATTGTAACCTTTGCCTCAATATCAACATAACTCTCAAGTCTGTAAGAACCATGTCATAGAAGCCCCACATAAGTACTGAACATTTGTCATGTATACTGTGACATTTTGTTCAGTACTAAGAGCCATGCTATATCATTTCATGTAGGGAGGGACAGTTCCCATCCCAAAGCGAGAAACACATGCCGCCGAATGCAAACACAAATTGATGTCTTTAGAGACAGAACTTTGACTGAGCTTTGCATCCGTTGGCCTTCGGAGTTTCATAAATACGAATATCAATAACGTATCGATAGCTCCCAAGGGCGCAAAATGGTATATCGGTAAGTTGGTCTTCAAACAAAATAGGCGCCGCCGCCGCCACGCCAAATAGGCTATCTGCGCTCTTGCGCAATCGAAAGGCTCGTCTTTCATTCTCGGGCCCAATTTAGTATCCGAGCCACGAACTCACCATATCAAACAGCTCAAACACCGAAGCCGCCGGCTGGTGTATGGTGCACACGACAGTCCTGCCTTGCCTGGCCAGTTGTCTCAGCAACTTCACACACTGCATCGTGGTGACAGTGTCCAGTCCACTAGTCGGCTCGTCGAGGAAGAACACGGGGGGGTTGTTGACCATTTCCAGCGCGATTGATAGCCTGCGGGGAACAGGGTGAGAGCTTCTTTAGAGGACAATTGTGGGGAGAGAACTAGTCGGCTCGTCAGGAAAAAACACGTGGGGATTGTTGACCATTTCCAGCGCGATTGACAGCCTGCGGGGAACAGGGTGAGAGCTTCTTTAGAGGACAATTGTGGGGAGAGAACTAGTCGGCTCGTCAGGGAAGTACACGTGGAGATTGTTGACAATTTCCAGCGCGATTGATAGTCAGCGGGGAACAGGGTGAGAGCTTCTTTAGAGGACAATTGTGGGGAGAGAACTAGTCGGCTCGTCAGGAAAAAACACGTGGGGATTGTTGACCATTTCCAGCGTGATTGACAGCCTGCGGGGAACAGAGTGAGAGCTTCTTTAGAGGACAATTGTGGGGAGAGAACTAGTCGGCTCGTCAGGGAAGAACACGTGGGGATTGTTGTCAATTTTCAGCGCGTTTGATAGCCGGCGGGGAACAGGATGAGAACTTCTTTAGAGGACAATTGTGGGGTGCGGGTGAAAGTGTTTGAGGCCAACAGCCCAAAGAGATAGGTCATCTATTTATACTACTACTACATCTAATTTCAGGCAAAGTATCACCTTTTCTGGATACTTAAAAATAATATCAGAATCAAAGGATACCTATAACGCGGATCTAAGCGAACAGACAGAATATACGAGTACTAAGTAATTACTTCTTATTAACTTTCATGTTTGCTATGCAGATCGATCACGATGTTAGGTATCTACTTGGTTGCCAGTCGTGCGTAACAATCAGAACAAACAGGTACCACCATTACCTATAGTTTAGTGCGTCATCTTCATTAGATGAGGAATTAATGTTATCTTATTTGCAATGATTGCTCATTTACTGGTGATTGAACAAAAACGCAAATCAGTATACCCGTCACCGGCGCACTTGCATTATCTAACAAGTAAGATACAGGCAAGCAAGACTGCCGTGAATTGCGATTATGTGCGGTGCAATAGGCCAAGTAGCTTGTGGGCCACGCCCTAGAAGTCGCAATATGCCGGCGTTTCGTGAACAAAAGATGTCCTTTGGCAGGATTCATCTGTAGTGGAGCCACCTGGATTTGCGATGCAAGGGCAAGAGGGGGTTTCATACAAACTTCGGCCCCCTTTTTTGCTCCTCGTGGAGGCAGAACTTTGAAAAAAAATACTCTTCTTACGTCCTGGATCTTTAAACTAACTACCTGCCACATTACAGCTTCATTGGTCAAGTTTTTTTTGTCCGTACAAACTTTGCCCCTCTCCCACTTTCCCCTGCATCAGGATTCCAAGTCCTTAAATCCATCCTCAGATCAATCCTACCAAATGAAATCTTTTTTCAACCGACTTCAAAAAAAGGAGGAGGTTCTCAATTCGACCCGTATGTTTTTTTTTCTATGTTTGTTACGCGATAACTCCGCCAATTATGAACCGATTTGAACAAATCTTTTTTCGGCGTATAGGTAATACCTCAAGGGTGGTCCCATTGACACCAGGTCAGGATCTGATGATGGGATCCTGGAGAAATCTAGAGAACTCTTCAAATATTATAGGCAGACCTATAGTGATTTTTGTGTTTTTCATAATAACTCGTGCAACTGCACATAGCATAATATTGTGATGCGGAACTGCTGATGAAGACCACATATGGCCACCAGATCTGCTCAATACTAGGTACAAATACAATGCGTGGCTGACGGGCAGGCAACGCATAGCCTAAACCGGTGGACCTAGAGCCATGAAACTTTGTACAGGGGTTCCTTAGTCGCGTGGGGTAGCACTGATATAGGATTTGACAAAATTAATTCCCCAAGGGGGGGGGGGGGATAAGGGTTTACAGTTAGTATTAAACTCAATCTAATCAAATAGGGTTTGTGGAAGTCGGTTTTTTCTAAAGTTTACTTTTTGTTGCAATTATTCACGTAACGCCGCATGATTAGACGTAGAATGGCCGCTCACTAAAGGGGCTACTTGACAAGTGTAGAAACATACATTGACAGGACAGGTGTCACACTTAGGCTGGATTTTACGAACGAAAGAGTAACTTTTACTCGAGAGCGAGAGTATCTTCTACTTTTTCATAGACACCAGTGACACCTAGATCATTATGAACTGTAATTTGTCATACAAGTTATCCCCGGGATAGTTATTCTCGTATAACTTTTTGTTGGTGAAATCCAGCGTTAGTCGTAGTCTTATATGGCTTTAGTATCCCTTCCTTCCGGAAAAAGGTATTATATCCTTTCGGATAATTGAAACAAAAAGTAAAACTAAAAAAAACGACTTCCACAAACCCTATTTTATTAGAAACCATAACAAATGTCAAGCTACGCTAGATAAAATTACCCACTGATGAAAAAAGTTATAGCAATTAAATCTATGTTCTGTTAATCAAATTCCCACAGGGTCCAAGTAGTTCATTAATTGATTATTTTATAGGATATGAGTTCAAAAGTTTATAAACTCGCACAAAAATTAAGCAAAGCATAAAAATGGAATGAAAATGTGCAATAACACTACCTATCTCATTGTTTGCTAGCTTTAGCGATGTTGCAACTACGATAGTGAAATCCAAACTCAAACATGTCGTAAGGTAAGCTATTGACATTTTCAAGGTACATGCTGCCCTTGTTTAGGCAATAGCTCAAGACTAGTAAAAACCAAACGAAACTGCTACTGCTAACTTTACGACTGCGATGATAAATTAAGTTTACTTCATTAAAAAATATAAACGAGGCAGTATGTCAAGCCAAGTGCGCGGCGCACCAGCCATGTGGAATATTACAGGGACCGCTATTTTTGAACCCATGATATTAAAATCCTCGTCTAAATCCGGGTCACCATCGCTATGCACCATTCGGTTCCCACTATCTAAGTAACCTAGCTGAGGTCGTACCTGCACAGTGCACACACAGTAGAAGGTTAGAATAATAATAAATATAGCATATTAATATGTGCACATGTCCCCACCGAGAGGCGGAGCACGGGCCTTCACCCGGGTCGGGTCATTTTAATTAAAATTGTGCTGATTCGTTTCCTATCTTTCGGTCACAACATTTCTCACCGTTTCTTCTGCCCACCAGACAACAACTCCGTATTGGTATGCTGGTGCTCCAACAATCCCAGCTGATGCAGTATATCCTCTGAAGGTGCCTTTCCCCCTTTCGGTAGCTTCAGCCTGGCTGCCACGTCCATACTCTCCCTGACGGTCAGGAGTGGCTGCAGGAGGTCTTCCTGGGTGATGTAGCAGGAAGACCGCTGGAAGGTGTGCTCGTTTCGGGTCTGACCGCTGACTAGCAGCTCGCCGGTAACACCTGCTGATCTGGTAGGATGGTAAATTACGTTGTAGCGCAATGGAGGGTTGAATTACCTACATTTCCGTGGATAATTCATGACGATGCATGTGTTTATTGTTTGTGAGTTATTAAAATAATATCAGTTGGTCACGTCATACTTGCAACCTATCCTACAGCCCTTTTCGTGAGTTTCCACTTACGAGTAATACAGAAAGAGGACCTGTCCAAATGCAGTGCAGTCTATTTGAAACACAATGACATTAGCGAAATCAGTTGCAGACCTTAGTTGTTAGACAGCCATCAATTATTATTATTTATTATTATAATTATAAGCCTAATATGTCCCCTGCTGGGCAAAGGCCTCTCTCTCCCTCTTCCACTCCATCCGATCCTGAGCGGTCTTCCTCCAGTCTTTATCCCGTAGACCTAACTCATGAATCCACCTTTTCCTGGGGTCGGCCACGCTTTCCCATTGCATTTTCTGGGAGCCAGTCTTTGCCATCAATTAAGAATTTAAATTTAATGTGTCCTGAAACCAATATGGGTACCTGTATCCTGAAATTGCGTTGAGTAGTGAACTTTTGCCGGCGCCGGAAGGTCCCATGATGGCGACTAGGTGACCAGACTGAAATCGCCCATGGACGCCCTTCAATACATCGCGGCGATTAGCTGAAACAAGGATATGATTATTAATTGGTATACTTATAGGTCTATGCGCCTAATACCAGTAGATAAAGCTTTAAAAATTGTTGGTAATATAGTCACGAATTATCGTAATTCCTTGCCAATCAAACTGCGACTATTGCAGAAATTGGTATAGTGAGTCATCAAATCAACAAACACTTGCAATCACCTCAACCATTGGTTGTATGCCAATCGTATAAAATACTACATTGCATTGCCAGCCATGGTAAATGTTGCTTTGGGGCACGATTTTACTGGACGTGACTTACATACTTCAAGAGCCATTTACTAATGACCTGTTTCACAAGTTATGGATAAACCCTATCTGTCAGATTACCCGATTCTCGCTAGTGGGGTTGCTTGCGACACTTCGCGAAATTCAATCACGGAAAACCCGATTTCCACTCTGGCACTGCCTGCGGTCGCGGAACCACAAACATTTGCATACAAACAGACAAACTCTGACAAACGAGGAATTTTATTGTAATAAACGTGACAATGCCATTGACAGCTAATCAAAGTGCTTTAATTATTAGTATGCGTGTCCCATACTATGACGTAATGGCTTAGTAGTTCACGGTCTCAGTGGGTCTTGTACGTGTAAATGTATCTCATGGGTTCTCTCAAAGAAAGCTCCTAAGTCAAAGCTCTTTCCCATACAGTTGATCGAAATTACCCTGAACGAATACTTGTTGCATTCGTTTTAGCGGTAACCGATGAGTGTGCGTTTTTAATATAACGACAAAAATTCAATTCTCATCGATTACAAAAACCTGCGGTGTGTTCCAAGACAGTTTAGAGTTTGCACTGATCAGTGTAGGCAAGGCTCATTTCCCGCAGAGCTATTAGTAAACGATTAGTAATAGCCCGATATGATCCCATTGTTTAGTCGGAAGGCCTAATTAATTACTAAATACGTCTAATGTTAATGCCCTTGTAACAATTGTGTTCGTGCGTGGAGCATCCATTGATTAGTGACAGAGAGACAACCCATTACTTACCTCCTTTACCGGGTTTGTGCAACAACCAATCAATTCTAATTAAAATTGCTTTGATCCGTTTTAAACTGCTATCAGTATTAATTATTTAATTTCACACTTCACCTGCACTAAAAGTAGATATAAGTTGTAAAGTTTGCATACTGCAATTAAAAGGAAGGTATCTAGCTGTTAATTACTAGACAGGCATAATTACAATCATACATTGTATTACTGAAATCCGCTGATTGAAAAAGCACTCGTATAAAATGCTGGTTTTCTCAAACTAGCAATTCAAGTGTAATAATTAATTGCGGGTAAAATAGAATTGAATTTTATGCTGCTTTTAGGAACATTACTTAGCTATGGTTCATTGCATTGGGATTGTGAAAACGACAAACTTTATTAGTTACAAATGAGGAAAACAAACGTTACACAATTTTACACAAGCAAATGGCAGAAATATTACGTATATCGTTCGGAAATATTTACGAGGCCCATACGATACAAATCTATCCGATATTTCAGTGGATCGGACAACAACTTGTTCTAAATAGACAACTACCGACCTAATGTTTTTTGTCACCTAATTTCAATGGTTCTTCGCTTTTCCACTAAGTATGTCCAATTCTGAAAGTTGTGTGGAATTCTAAAGGCATTGTAATTAGCATGTGGTTTTGTTCTAGCACCATTGCACAATCTGACACACATTCAGTGTTGGCTCGACACATGCATCCAGCCTAACTCCATTCCGTCGTAGGACTCATAGCTTTAGAAATTCATAGCAAGAATATTGTGGTATGGTTATCTTCCTTGATATAATGTATAATTTTACGAAAAAGGTGGGAAGAATAAGTGACACTATCAAAACAAAATATGCCAATGATATATTATAGTATCTGTGCTATGACACAAGAAAATATGCGCCTGATTTCCAAAGTAGTGGAATGTAGTAGTGGCCAACCGTAGTAGGTCAAATATTTGCGAACCCACTTGATCCAAAGATTTTGTTTGACAAACATTGAACGGTATTTACGAGGGCACATGGACATGTGAAATACCCACATCACAGCACGAATGAACCAAGCCAAACGATCTCTTCGCTGGTACCAGCCGCCCTAGACAAAGTTAAACGCTAACGCTAGCGAAACGAAACGATAACTTTTTAAGTATGCGATTTTACATTTGGCTTCGCTAAGGTGACGTCACGTAGCGATTCCAAATGTCAAATCGCATACATAATAAATTAAAAGTAAAAAAACATTTTTAAACAAAGCTTTTATTTAATGCCCTAAAAAGAAGAAAATAAAATTTCAATTCAATCAAATGCGTCATTTTATTACATTACACAATTTATACGATATAAAAGCTTGTTGCGAGATTTACTTGTGTAGACTTAATTAGGTGGGTAGGCACCTATTTGCACAGACTTGGAGATAAATCCCGCAACAAGCTTTTATATCGTATAAATTGTGTAAAGTGTAATGTAATAAAATGACGCATTTGATTTAATTGAAATTTTATTTTCTTCTTTTTAGGGCATTAAATAAAAGCTTTGTTTAAAAATGTTTTTTTACTTTTAATTTATTTTTAACTTTTTAGTCTTTATCATTACAGGACAAAACATCTAATCTAGAATTCGAGTGCTTGTCAAGACGAATCAAATGAGACCAAACACGATAGAATTGCGTCGTTTGGTAACAGAGTTTCCATGGTCACCTTCCGGCTCCAGCATCAGATCAGCACTATGTCATAAAAAATATTTTAGGACCAAAGTATTTGTTAAGACGAATCCAACGAGCCCAAACATGATGGTGTTGCGATGTTTTCTGACAGAGTTTCCATGGCCACCTTCCGTCTCCATCATCAGATCAGCTCCAAGTCAGAAAAATATTGCATTGTCATCCAATTTACATACGTATGCAAAATTTTAGCACAATTGGATAGCGGGAAGTGGGTCAAATTCAAGCCGACATTTTTGACGCGAACCTTGATACATAAACATACAGAGCAAGGTAAATAAAAGCTTTTCAAAAGTTATCGTTTCGTTTCGCTATCCTTAGCGTTTAACATTGTCTACAGGCACAGGTGGTTCAAAATTTTTATATCTCCAACACACCGCGTAGGTGCCATTAATAGGACAATAGGACTGAGTTTTGCCAGCCGCCTGTTAGCTGAGCTGGCAAAACTCAGTCCTATTGTCCTATTAATGGCACCTACGCGGTGTGTTGGAGATATAAAAATTTTGAGCCACCTGTGCCTGTAGACAATGTTAAACGCTAAGGATAGCGAAACGAAACGATAACTTTTTAAAAGCTTTTATTTACCTTGCTCTGTATGTTTATGTATCAAGGTTCGCGTCAAAAATGTCGGCTTGAATTTGACCCACTTCCCGCTATCCAATTGTGCTAAAATTTTGCATACGTATGTAAATTGGATGACAATGCAATATTTTTCTGACCCTTCATCAACCCGCACTGAGCCTAGCTTTCTAGCCTTGTTGAGTATGGCAATTCCTCTAATAATAATGGTCCTCTTAACTGTGTCCTCATTTGAGTATCATCTCATATGGGATTAGCCGAATTTAATTACTTACATGTGTGTTATGTGTACTTACTTTGACTAAGTACATTTTGACATGTATTTGAACCTCATTGACCTAAACATAAACTTATCATTATTTCGTCCCCGCTTGATTTATTGCAAGGGTGTCTAGCGATAAATGATATCATCTGAAAATTTAGGTCACCCTTCACTATGAGCTATCGTGTCTGTGTGAATTCCATATTGCGGATCCTGTTATTATTGAAATACATTATTATTGCAATACATTATTATTGTATATCCTAATAAGAATTCCATTTGACAAACAACAAACAAACAACTCACAAAGAACATCAAATCAAATCGTCATGTATTAATAACAACAGGATCCGGATATGGGCAGATTCCAGACATAAAGCAGTAGATTGGTTATTGACCGAGCGAGCGAACCGAGCGAAGCTTCTCCTTTTCAGGATTGGGCAAAAATGCTTTCGTATGTCTGTCTGTATGTTCTCTACAGGTCTCATTTCTCAACCGATTCTCGTGAAATTTTGTGAGCAGGTTGGATAATTAAATGGATTTTTTTGTCGATTCAGTTTCTGCATTTTTTCTAAATGGCGGAGATATAGGGTTTGAAAATGTAAAAAAAAACACTACAACCCAAACGGCTCCACGGATATTAACAAATGAGGTTTCTTTGGATTTGTGGAAACTCTGAGAATGACACAGACTTTATCATTTTAGTGAAAAGTCAATAGGTTGTAATTTAGATCGCAAAATGTAGTTTACAAAGTTATTAGTGCGGCTACTTTCATACTCCATGTACGTAACCAGCTACATTCGTAAGTTTGTATGTGTTTTTGAAAGAAAATGCATTCGGGTTATTTGTTTTTATCTGTTCATCCGTAATCCGGAAACTAATTGCAATAACATTGACCTAATTTATAATTTAAAACTATTACCAACTATTAACATATTTTAATATTAAGATCCTCCACTGTACTGTTTTCTGGCAAATAAAGAATCATTTCATTTCATTTTCAAAGTACGATGTGAGCGGTGAGGGGATAAAAAATAATTTAAAAAAGCTCTAATTCCCGATATCGCTCGTGAGGTCTGCAGCTCACAGAGCCACTAGTATAATAATTAAATGATAATTTAATTTATAACAAAGTGTGATAGAATAATCTGACAATTTAGACCTAGACCTTTGGTGTTAGGGGATCTGGCTAGACTATTTTAAAGGGTATTTAAACGAGCGACAAAAGAAGTCTAACCTAACCTAACTGAAATACTAAGCGACTAAAATACTGACTGAGAGTTTTTTTCGATCGTTTTATAATTCCCCATTTTATAGCAACGAAAGACCGACACAGGTATTCGAATTTGAACTCTTAAGTTACCGGATGTAGAAAAATTTTAGCCATCCATAAATTAACCGCAAAATAATATCATTTAATATCTAGTCTGCAAAATTATCGTGTTAGAATAAGGTTATGGTTTGAAGTATGATTAGTACAATTTAATTGGTAATTAACTTCTTTATTCACAATCTACAAAGAGTTGTGTCTACATAAAAATTAATAATAGTTTTTATACAACTTTTAAGATAGTTTCAACCCTAAGACCATAAATTGTTATCACAAAAGACAAATAGGTAACCAGGCTGACCTATAGTCCTATTTATTAATAGTCGTGTACCAACTGGCCTTGCAATGGGAAGGCCAGATAGCTTTATCAGAAAACTGCAATACAACACCTACCTACTATGTATCTGTCACCGCCATTTCGATAAATAAGGCGCTTAATAAATAAAAACCGGCCAAGTGCGAGTCGGACTCGCGCACGAAGGGTTCCGTAACATTATCTATAAAAAACCGCATAAAAATCAAGTTAGTTGTATGGGAGCCCCCCTTAATATTAAATTTATTTTGTTTTTTAGTATTTGTTGTCATAGCGGCAAAGTTGCTGTTAAATTTATTTCAATACAAAAGTGAGATGAGGGTATGTAATAAATAAATAATCGGTTAAGTGCGGGTCGGTATCGCACACGAAGGGTTCCGTGCCATTATCTATAAAAAACCGCAAAAATAATGTATGGGAGCCCCCCCTAAATATTAATTTAATTTTAATTTAATTATTTATTTTTTAAGTAAATAATATACTCAATATTTGTGAACATTTTAAGCGTCTATCTGCTACCATTATCAATATCGAGCAAAAATGAGCAAAAAAATCACGTTTGTTGTATGGGAGCCCCCATTAATATTAAATTCCTTTTGATTTTTAGTATTTGTTGTTATAGCGGCAACAGAAATACATCATCTGTGAAAATTTCAACTGTCTAGCTACCACGGTTCATGAGATACAGTCATGATTGGACAGTGGCGAGTCAACTTGGCTTTCACATAATATCGCCACTGTCCACTGACTGTCCTTAAACAGCCCAAAGAGAAGGAATTTTCTTAAATAGCTAAAGATACGGGCCAGTAATTGAATCAAACGTCAAGTTGTCTAATCGTTCCGAGGCAAAAAGGTTCGTATTTTCCGCTAATTGGCCCAAGGTACGCTCGAGGCTACTATCACTACTTCGTAGTATGTAGTAGTCGTAAAAACCCCTCCACCAACCCGCACTGAGCCAGCGTGGTGGAGTATGGCTCAATCTTACTCGGATCCGAGTAAAGGCCTGTGCCTCTCGGTGGGGACATTAATGGGCTACATTTACTTTTTACTTTACGCTCGATTATTATTTCATTGACACAAATTCGCAAAGGCTTATTCAAATCAAAATCAGACCTTCAATTAGGCATTTTGATAGATGTTTTCGAAGATGCTATATTTAAATGAGTAAAAATCGTTCTGTAATGAACGACCTAGGATTTTCGACAAGTGCCTGATTTAACAAATCGGCTGCGACTATCTACGTGTATGTGTGTAAGCAATAAGTCACTATAGATGCAAAATGGTTTTATCTTGACCTATTGTTCTAACAATTATACTTACTCATTGTTTATGAATCATCAATTGATAAGTAGGATACTGTGGAAAACTAGGGTATATAATACCTACGTAATTATTATTAATAATAATATTTACTTGTAAAAGGTACTAGGGCCCATAATAATTAACCGCTCTCATCTCTGAGAGCTATCTCAAGCGCGTGAAAAGGGCTGAGTGACGTTTCCTGTCAGCATCAAACCTTTCATTCCTCATCAAGCGTTATTTCCACCTGTCACCGTGTGCCAAGTTAGTTGGAAAGCTTTAGCTAATACAGTTTTCTGTGCTGAGAGCGCTCTATGCATTATTACAAGCCTACAGGCTGCCTAAAAATTGCTTACAAAATTGCCACGATTATTGGTAGATATGGTATGAGTTCATATTCTGTGAAGTCCCGGTCCAGTCTACATTCAAATTGGTCAAGGACAGTGGACAGTAGACGGTGGCGATATTATATGCAAGACCAGTGGACAGTACAGCAGTGGTGTAAACTGATCGGACAGTGGCGAGTCAACTTGGCTTTCATATAATATCGCCACTGTCCACTGTCCTTGACCAATGTAAACAGCCTATTTTACACATTGGCAAAACTGTTTAGTTTAACATCGGTTGCCCAAATATGAAATTGCAAAAAGTTTTTACCTCGACAAAGTGATAAACAATTTTAATTTTAACCGGAAATTTATACAGCACCTACTCAACTTTTGTTTGATTAAGATCAGTTTTTAAGTACCGAGTAAGAATTATGTTAGGTTGCCACTTATTTGAGGCGGTTACGTAAGGTTAATTAATGGTCCATTCTGTTTACTGTCATAGCTAGCTACTTAGCAGAGATACCTACCATGGATAACTAATCAAATCACATAAGAATAGGTGTACCTTTTTTAGTGTATGGAAAATATATAAAAATTTAATTTATAGAAATACCTACCTATGACGGTAAAAAGTTAAATGCCTACCTTTTAACTGTTCCATCCATTGCAGTGTCAATAACTTGGGCAGTGTTAAGTGTATCTTGCTTGAGGTAGGTACTTATTGTTTTTAAGATAAGATAAAGTTTATTTATTGTACTTTCTTCAACGTTTAACTTAAAGATTACAGTGAAATTGTTGTACATGGTTTCATCAATATAATTTCGATTTCAAACCCCTAAACTAGGTAATGAACCTGTATCTTAGGGATTTTGGGTCATCCGGTTGTCAGAATTTATTAACAACAGTAACAATTAGAAAAATTTACTTTTACAGTAACTAGGATTAAACGATAATTTAAATATTTTAGAAATTAAGTTATAAGATATTGCTAACATTAACAATAATTTTAGTTAACTAAGTCCCTTAAGAAGTTTTTCAGTCTTAAAATAATCAACAGGTTGTAACAATTTTAAAACTGCAAGTTTAACCTCACGGTAACTCAAATTGTAGATAGGGGATATTTTCCAAAGAAGCTCGTTCTTCTGTAACCGTTGTGGGGACCGCAACAAATACTGGATACCACTGACCTGCACGTTCTCCCTCGGTAGTGCTCATTAGCAACTCAAAACTTTTCCAGGGTCTCGATAGCGAAGTTGACTTTTTATCCTTCAAATACACTGAATAAGAAAAACTAGAAGAACAAGAAGAAACTATTATTGTTGAAATTAATTAACTGAATCTGATCTTATTTTGCTGAAAGTGATTGTAAAAAATGTGTGGCAAATGTAATGTACACGTATGCATTTAATTATGTACCTCTAGAGGTAGAAGTAAAAATTTCATACATTTATTTTTATTTTTTTGTAAATGTAACGTGTTTTTTTATGTTTTTGTGCAATAAAGTATAAATGAAATGAAGTAACTACCTATCTTTGTCAAGAAATGATGGCAACACTGCGTTTTTTCTGATATAATTTGGTTTTTCAATCAAAACACGCAGTGGTGCCCTAATATGAATGACACATATACATAGTGGCCATTATTTCTAGCATTTCTTGACAAAGTATATATTATATTGTTTAATAATTGTGTATGTTTTATAGTCATAGAGCACTGTGAATCATGACAACTGCGTTGTTTTAAATAATGATCTCATTATGCGCCATAACAAAGCACGTCGATCGCAATATATACATAATGTATGGGCTTCCTCTTTAGATACCATAGCAATTATATCCTTATTGCAACGCAAAGAAATTATAACGGGAAATTATGACCTATTTGTAGTTCTATTCATGTTATCAATTTATTATCATTGAAATTGCAGCATTTCCCTTCAGCATTCAACATCACACATGTTATTTATGATGTAGAGTAGGGTACATTTTCATCAGGTGAATATGATGTACAGTTTCATCCGATGAATGTTATGCGTCATGAGTTTTTCCATACGAGAAGGCAACTTGGTACAAATTCCTTACCACTCCCAGTCTTGGGGAAGTCATGATACTGAACAAAAAGCAAGGCAGTGTACGTTGTGGTAGTAACATATTTACAGTTGGTTCTAATATTCACATTACGTAGACGATGAACGATGCATAAATAAGTATAATGACTACAAAAAAGACCAAATGAAGCATATCTTGTTAACTTCTTTTGTATAATTTGTACTGCGCCAACGCGGTAATGTCTATTTTAATTCATGATCAAGTGCATGGTTAAAAAAAACACAAGACGGGTACCTACCCACTTTGTATGTTGGTATGCTCATAAGTTTATTAGTATCATAGGTAATCTCTCGCTCCGATCTATTGTTCTCCATTGTAAGTTTGTTCGGCCTATGTCCTTGAGACTATACCGATTAAGTAGTTTGTATAGCACATGTACCTACCTCATACTAATATACGCTCTGAATACCTGTCAGATAATTGTTTTTGATCAAATATAACACCTTTTGCCTGAGGCTCATTCAGGGAGCACTTATCCAGTGGAGAGCGCATAGATACGTATCCTTTGAAACACAACTCACCAATTTACGGGCGGCGGGGGACGAGGTAAGAGAGCTGTGATTGCTCAGCCGCTGCGAAACTGTCTGGCCTAGAGATGGGCAAAAGACTCAGTATTTATCCAAGCTTGGATAAAAAGCCGTAAAATGCCGTTTATACTGAGTATTTATCCGAAATCGAGGCATTTTATTTTTTACTTTATGAAGTCTTGTTTTTATACAAGATCGTGGATTACTTGATAATTATGAAGTAAAGGGTGTTATGGGAGCGATTTAACACGCTTTTATTAGCTTCACTTGTATGTCTGTATGTTTGTATGTTTGCATGTTTGTATGTAACGGAATCTTCGAACGCTCTTTTGATCCACTTCCCGTGATCCGATTGAGCTCAAATTTTGCTTACGTATGTAAGTTATATGACAATGCAATATTTTTTGACTGATAGCTGATCTGACGATGGAGACGGAAGGAGGCCAAGGGATTTCAGTTGCCAAAAGACGCAACCCTATCATGTGTGGGCTCATTTGATTCGTCTTGACGAGTACTTTGATCCCGCATGGAGTCCAGGGTCTGATGTTGGAACCCGAAGATGGAGCCGGAAGTTAGCCAAGGGAACTATGTTACTAAACGATGCAACCCTATCGAGTTTGGGCTCATATGACTCGTTTTGACGAGTACTTTGGTCCCGAATGAACTCCAGGGTCTGATGATGGAGCCGGAAGGTGGCCAAGGGAACTCAGTTAACAAACGACCCAACCCTATCGAGTTAAGGCTCATTTGATCCGTCTTGACGAGTACTTTGGTTCCGAATGAGATCCAGGGTCCGATGATGGAGCCGGAAGGAGGCCAAGGGAACTCCATTACTAAAAGACGCAACCCTATCATGTGTGGGCTCATTTGATTCGTCTTAACAAGTACTTTGGTCCCGAATGAGATCCTAGGTCTGATGATGGAGCTGGAAGGTGGCCAAGGGAACTCTCTCTCTATATCTCTCTCTATCTCTCTCTCTCTATATCTCTCTCTATCTCTCTCTCTATCTCTATCTCTCTTTTACTTTTTCTCTCTTAGTCTATCTCTATCTCCATCTCTTAGTCTATCTCTATCTCTATCTCTATCTCTATCGCTATCTCCATCTCTATCGCTATCTCCATCTATATCGCTATCTCCATCTATATCTAGGGAGTGAGGGAGTGAGGGAGGGAGGGAGGGAGGGAGGGAGGGAGGGGGAGAGTGAGAGGGAGGGAGGGGGAGAGAGAGAGAGAGAGATAGAGAGAGAGAGAGATAGAGAGAGTGAGAAAGAGAGAAAGAGAGAAAAAGAGAAAGAGAAAAAAGAAAAAAGAGAGATAGAGAGACAGATATATAGAGAGAGATAGAGATATAGAGAGAGAGAAAGAGAGATAGAGATAGAGAGAGATAGAGAGAGAGAGAGAAAGAAAGAAAGAGATAAAAAGATAAAAAGAGAAAGAGAGAGATAGAGATAGAGATAGAGATAGAGAGAGAGAAAGAGCGAGAGAAGGATAGAGAGAGAGAGATAGAGATAGATATAGAGAGAGATATAGAGATAGAGATAGAGAGATAGAGATAGAGATAGAGATAGAGACAGAGACAGAGACAGAGACAGAGACAGAGACAGAGACAGAGACAGAGACAGAGACAGAGACATAGACATAGACATAGACATAGACATAGACATAGACATAGACATAGACATAGACATAGACATAGACATAGACATAGACATAGACATAGACATAGACATAGACATAGACATAGACATAGACATAGACATAGACATAGACATAGACATAGACATAGACATAGACATAGACATAGACATAGACATAGACATAGACATAGACATAGACATAGACATAGACATAGACATAGACATAGACATAGACATAGACATAGACATAGACATAGACATAGACATAGACATAGACATAGATATAGATATAGATATAGATATAGATATAGATATAGATATAGATATAGATATAGATATAGATATAGATGGAGATAGCGATATAGATGGAGATAGCGATAGAGATGGAGATGCGATAGAGATAGAGATAGACTAAGAGATAGAGATAGAGATAGACTAAGAGAGAAAAAGTAAAAGAGAGATAGAGATAGAGATAGAGAGAGATATAGAGAGAGAGAGATAGAGAGAGATATAGAGAGAGAGTTCCCTTGGCCACCTTCCAGCTCCATCATCAGACCTAGGATCTCATTCGGGACCAAAGTACTTGTTAAGACGAATCAAATGAGCCCACACATGATAGGGTTGCGTCTTTTAGTAATGGAGTTCCCTTGGCCTCCTTCCGGCTCCATCATCGGACCCTGGATCTCATTCGGAACCAAACTACTCGTCAAGACGGATCAAATGAGCCTTAACTCGATAGGGTTGGGTCGTTTGTTAACTGAGTTCCCTTGGCCACCTTCCGGCTCCATCATCAGACCCTGGAGTTCATTCGGGACCAAAGTACTCGTCAAAACGAATCATATGAGCCCAAACTCGATAGGGTTGCATCGTTTAGTAACATAGTTCCCTTGGCTAACTTCCGGCTCCATCTTCGGGTTCCAACATCAGACCCTGAACCCCATGCGGGATCAAAGTACTCGTCAAGACGAATCAAATGAGCCCACACATGATAGGGTTGCGTCTTTTGGCAACTGAAATCCCTTGGCCTCCTTCCGTCTCCATCGTCAGATCAGCTATCAGTCAAAAAATATTGCATTGTCATATAACTTACATACGTAAGCAAAATTTCAGCTCAATCGGATCACGGGAAGTGGATCAAAAGAGCGTTCGAAGATTCCGTTACATACAAACATGCAAACATACAAACATACAGACATACAAGTGAAGCTAATAAAAGCGTGTTAAATCGCTCCCATAACACCCTTTACTTCATAATTATCAAGTAATCCACGATCTTGTATAAAAACAAGACTTCATAAAGTAAAAAATAAAATGCCTCGATTTCGGATAAATACTCAGTGTAAATGATAAAAACTCAGTAAATACTCAATTTTGCTAAAAACTCAGTAAAATACCAAATGCTTTTTACCCAGACCGCCCATCTCTAGTCTGGCCCGTTATCGTACATAGGTTGCGTATGCGAACGTTTGTTGAATACAACAAACGTTTGGCGAGCCGCATTCCCCCGCAGGCGCAGTCAATTGGATATATAGTCTCTGGGCTCATTATACACTAGGGGACAAACCCCCAACGTGAAGCATCAATATGACGCTGTAGAGCTACACTTACACAGTATCCCAAAACATACCCCGTGCACCGAAAAGGTTATGGATGATTCGGGAGTGTGCAAGGTTGCAGACGCTGCGACATTTTATCCCAAGTGTCTTTAGATTAACAATTAGTCTTTGCTTATTGCCTGTGTACTTGACTCTACTTTCGCAAATAATTATACCTAAGTAGTAAAGCCTCTTTGCTATTGCAAACATGAATTATTTATATTACAACCATGATCAAGTCCAAGTTCGGACAGTGTACTTACTCTTTAGAGGTCAGCTCAAGCAACGTTAATTAAGGCGAAGTCATTTTTAAGAATTACAAAGCTAACAACACTAGTGGCGTATCAACGTGGTCGTTATTATCAAATAACATCCACACCACAATAGGGTTCGGCGAGCCCCGGCCGAAGGCTAGAAGTAGGTTTTCTGGTTTGGTTGGTAGGTATTAGAAGCCTTGAAAGGATATCGTCCGAAAAACTTTGGAACCCAGAGGAAGGTGATCTTGAATACGCAGTAGAAACTCCTCTACCAGATGATAAGGCATGAGTGGCCCTGTGCTATGGGATCTGGATAAAGCTCTATCTTTTATAGGTACCTATCCAAAATACTCCTAAAACAATCAATCAATAGGATCAGTTTGTGTTTCATCTCTTGTATTTACCAGGCCATATCCGCGTAGAAGCTTTTTCGAAGGTATACCATATTCCTATTGCATGATCCAGAACATCTTCCAGGTCCAAAAGGTTTTGGGTCACATCCGGTCAGGGCTTTGAATACCAACTTGAAAGAAATCAGAACGATCCCAAAAATTAGTTTGCATAGGCGCTGTTTAAAAACAGAGCAGTATATTGATTGATGAGTTGATGACATAGCAGTCTGATGAATATGAATTATAATATTTTATTGTGTTTGTACCAACCAACCGCCGAGCAAAGCTCGGTCCCCAGATATTGAAAAATTGACCTACGATAATTAGGAAAAAAGTTTTTTTTTTTTACATTATTCCATATTCCAATGCGACATCTTCTCGTATTGAGTTCATAATTCGCTCATGTATTGCATAACAGAGAAATGAAGTTCCCTTTCAAAACGTATTTGTCTAATATTCGAAATCCATTATGTGTAAAAGTGCCTATGTTATGTCGTGCAGAATGATATCTTCGCCTTAATCAAAGTTTCAATCTACGTAATACAACATTGTAAGTACCTACCTACTGGGCCTCCTTAGGGGACAGTAATAACACTTACCTACTTAGAGCTGGTTATACAGTTAACTTCTTTTTGTCAGCTATCTTTTTTAGGGTTCCGTACCCGAAGGGTGCCAAACGGGACCCTATTACTGAGACTTCGCTGTCCGTCTGTCCGTCCGTCCGTCCGTCCGTCTGTCACCAGGCTGTATCTCATGAACCGTGGTAGCTAGACAGTTGAAATTTTCACAGATGATGTATTTCTGTTGCCGCTTTAACAACAAATACTAAAAATCAAAAGAAATTTAATATTAATGGGGGCTCCCATACAACAAACGAGATTTTTTTGCTCATTTTTGCTCGATATTGATAATGGTAGCAGGTAGACGCTTAAAATGTTCACAATATATTGAGTATATTATTTACTTAAAAAATAAATAATTAAATTAAAATTAAATTAATATTTAGGGGGGCTCCCATACATTTTTTTTGCGGTTTTTTATAGATAATGGCACGGAACCCTTCGTGCGCGAGTCCGACTCGCACTTGGCCGGTTATTATTACATACCCTCATCTCACTCTTGTATTGAAATAAATTTAACAGCAACTTTACCTCTGGTCTCCCCGCATGGGAAAAGCACGACGCGACGTGACGGTATGCTATCCATCCTTTATGGCTTGTTTTAGGGCGACAAGGGTAAGGAATGGTGGTATAGTCACAGAATAGATAATAGGACTCCGTACAGAACGGCCACTTCCTTCCCCGCGCTGATCAGATACCGCACCCCACCCCTGGCGTCAAAGGATTGGTTAATGGATCAATAGACAGGGCTGAACGCCGGACGAGTGACGACGAGTATACTTTAATATCGCTGCAATTGCCGCGCAACCAGCCCTAGCAAAGTTTACGCACACATTTGCATGTATACAAACATCATTTGGTTATGTGTTAGTAATAGGTGATTATTTTACGAGCGTTCTATGGAGTGTCCGAGGTGTGGTATAGTTATAATTTAAGCGGTTATGAGATAAATAGATATGAGATTATTTACTTTGGAAAAAGACAATGGATATCTATCAGAAAGTTTCATGGGTAGGTACCTATATTTGTACGTGCAAGATTTATACACCGCTTAACTAGAATAAACTGCAAAAGCCATCAGAACGAAGAAAGCACAGTGTCACTAGGTACTACATATTATTATCTGTGAGTGTCACTTCTGTCACGTCTACGTCTAACCCACTAACACCAATCCTAACATTTAACTTCTGCTATATTCTAAGCACTCCAACTTAATAATAAACTTTCTTGAAGAGTTTATTGCTGCGTTCCTAATTTTGAAAGGCAGTATTTTACTGTCATGCTAATTATATTTTTACACTTATTTCCTAAAGATGAAAGTAGGAACAGTCTTGAACTCTTGACTCTTGTTCTTGGAAATCTTGGGTAGGTATTAGGTATGTGTTTGTTAGCCTTTCTATAGAAAGCTAACTCTGAATCACCATGAAGAAAGATAGAAGGATCCTGTTCCATAAATACAAATAGGTATTCAGTAATTTTTACTCCAATACGAAGGAGCCAATCCAGGTAAAAGACCATACGGAACACACGGAACACGGCAGGTAGCACGGAAGCGCCTTACACAAATGTTACATAGAAGCGGACACCCAGCCCGTACCGGATAGAATGTTGCTATACACACGATTGTTTCCGATTTGCGAACTAAATACCGCTAGGCCACGGACGACATCTTCAGACTTTATTTATTTATTTATTCAGGAAGCCAACAGCATTTCTCATTACAAAAAATGTTACTATAAAGACTTACGAGATAAAGCCAATTATAGGGTTCCATCGATTACATTTATACATAGATTATAATTACCTATTTATTTATTTTTATAAATTAAGTACTTATTTACTTTTATTTTTACTTAATTTTTGTGTTATTTAACAATTAAACAATTTTGCTGAAATAATATTGAAAGACTTCATGTGCATTACATTATTTGCCTACTAATAAAGGATTTACCTTGTAGATAGATACTAACCTTTAGTGATCCGACTGTAAACAGTGTACGTCAAGTTCCGGAATTCCAGATCCATGGTTTATCTGCAAAAAATAAACAATGACTGTAAATTCCAATCCACTCTAATAAAACACT
The DNA here is from genome assembly GCA_963457715.1 of Argyresthia albistria. NCBI lineage: Eukaryota > Metazoa > Arthropoda > Insecta > Lepidoptera > Argyresthiidae > Argyresthia > Argyresthia albistria. The sequence goes on from OY735265.1 coordinate 4,083,933, forward strand.
ACAAAGGCTTTATAATTAATTAGCAGTTATTTTAAAATTGGAAAAACCATTTCCTATTGTCTCACTGGTTGTGTACAGACATGTGACAATGACAATCGATCACATTGTCCATTGTAAAGACTCGTAGGGGAAAGGGGACAATCATATTCATATTCTATAGGATTGCACAACATGATTTAACACCCACGGTAGCGTAAGGACAAAAGAGTCCTTAGAACAATATTGACATTAAAATTATTAAAAAAAAATGACATGATTTTTTTTTTGACAGTGGGTACCAAGACGTCAATGAATGTCTAATTTTTGACGTTGGTACCCACTGTCAAACTAATTTTAATGTATTTTTTTTTTTAATAAAAAAAATGGCTCGAGCTTGGGGGGTTAAATACATTGAAAAGTATTGTTACATGCAAAGGCGAGGTTATCTCTTGAGAGAGATTTCTACCAGCATAGTAAGGCAGGACAGGATAGTGTATAGTTACGCTAGTACTATTACTTATTCTGTGGTATAGTCAGGCAGGAAAATGGTAGTCCCAACAAAAAATATGCATTTTTATTAAACCTTTTAACATCCACGCAAGAGCCGGGTTCAATGTCGGTGAATGCCATTCGCAATGTGAGCGGTTATCTGCATCTGTGCAAAGCTGATCTCGAAGATAACCGACAGTTCTGTCTGGCGATACGCCAAGAGTTCCGGCAAGTTATTTAGATACTTTAGATAGCGGGATTCGGATGGAGATCCCTCTGCTCCATACCGAGGACATAGGACCAAAAATAATGATGTCAGATGAGTACTCTCTACTCATTCCTTTCATTGGAAATTCGTTAACACTGGCTTAATGCTTGAAGCAAAAGTTAGTACTACTTTAGTCTGTGTTTATTAATAAGACGGTAACAGACGCTAAAGCTAAGCATCATTCAAGAAATTACTTCGGAAAAAGATAATTATTAAACATTTTATGATCGTCAGTTTTAGATACGATACGGAAAATGTATCATATAATTTAGCTCTACACGTGTCCAGTTACATTGTGGATGAGCATTTTATAGACACTTGTCAAATACATCCGGCACGTTATGCCAATAATTGCCACTATATTTAGAATTGACGTCAAACTCGGTGCATGGAAAGTGTGTCGTAACTAAACTAAAACTCTATTTCAGAAAGGGCGGGATGACTGTGTCTGAATATATTCACCACTCGCACACGTGCATATACAGGGAGTTCTTATCCAGTAGAGAGCGCATAGATAAATTTTCCTTTGAAACACAACTCACCAATTTACGGGCAGCGCGGGGAACGAGGTAAGAGAGCTGTGAATGGTCAGCCGCTGCGAAACTGTCTGGCGGCCCGTCATCGTACAAGGTTGCGTATGCGAACGTTTGTTTAACACAACAAACGTTTGGCGAGCCGCATTCCCCCGCAGGCGCAGTCAATTGGATATATAGTCTCTGTGCATACAGGGCCCGAATTCTACTGTACACTAGCATACCACAAGCCTGTCACAAACTTGAATACGAGGCATATGGTATTCTACTAAAACCGGAATCCAATTCACAAGCGCCAGCGTGCGCCAACGTGCGTCAAACTGGCGCCAGCGTAAGAACGCTTTGGACAGTAGATAGAACAAAGTACGCTAGCGTCAAACTGGCGCCAGCGTGAGTACGTTTTGGATAGTAGAATACGAAGTAGGCTGGCGTCACGCTGGCGCTTCTGAATTGCGATTCCGGTTTTAGAAGAATACCAAATGCCTCGTATTCAAGTTTGTGCCAGGCTTGTGGTATGCTTGTGAACAGTAGAATTCGGGCCCTGACTATTCGTTCTTTTATTCTATGCGGTCAACAACATACTTGTAAATCTTTCACAGTACCATTAATTCATTAATTGTTTTCCATCCATCCCACCCAACTCAAATTCCTCACTAATTTCCAAATGAAACCACGGGGTATGTTAGACAAAGAAGTAGCATACAATACATACACCCATCCGGATGGTGTATGTATTGTATCTACTACTACTTCTCTGTCATGCATCCCTCCCTACCCTAGCTATCTAACCAAAGAAAATCACAACTTTTAAATAGATATAGATATATGTAGTAGATACATAAAGATAGTAATCTTGTCTGATTGCCAGTGCCGGTTTCACGATCACCCAGGTAACGTACGATCATTGCTGTGAACGTGATACTTTACTCCGCACAGCTCGTCCAGAGTGGTGTAAAGGTGAACGCACACCTTCATGTAACGCAGACCAACCCAACTAATGGACTTACATTTTGTTTCCCTCAACCGTCAGGGGTACATTAGGGATACTGTATATAAATGTTTATGTTTTATGTTTTACTTACAAAACTTATCGCGGTTTAGCAGTATGGTATTATATAATTTATAGTTTTTTTGCACATTAGTAAACTCATTAGCGAAGAAACCAATGATGATGACTGGCATTGTTTTTTTTTTCAAGTCATGTCAAAAGTTCCATCGATGTGAATGAATGAATGAATGAATTTCTTTATTTCCAATAAAAGATTCACATTTTGGTTAAGCCCTAGATCCCACACTAGGATTCCCTGTATCGTGGGGTCTAGTCTCTTCCAGACCATTTACAATTAAAGTTGTATGGAACTTAATTATATAAAAAACAACAAAACATAAGTACTAAAAAGCATTTGCTGAAAAAAAAAAAAAAAAAAGTAAGAACAAAAATCTAAAGTGTTTAGTGTTGGTGTACCTGCCAGCCCTACGACTGCGAGTCTTGGGGTCGGACGTTAACCGGGCTTTTGGCCACTAAGCAGGCTGAGTAACTGTGTAGTGTTAGTGTGGAGTGTAGTGAATGTGTGAAGATAGTAGTGTATAATGTTTGTGAGTGTTTGTTTGTATGAGGATTTAATTTGTCAAATATTAAGGTTAGTATTATTGCAGAAGGACTTATTTGCAAATTTGGAGAATACTTTCTGTTTTGGAATAGTCAAGTTCTTGCAGCCATCCAAAAAGTAGCTTCCTACACCTGTACCTGCTTAGATGCATTATCTTTAGTTCAGCATTTATCTTGGTATAGAGATAAGGACCTTGGAACGTGAAGAACCTTTGTGCGAAACAAGTGCGTGTCCGGGGGCATTTCCATCCCACTCGACGAGCTGCGACATCAGCAGCAGTGTCGAGAGCAGATCTGTGATATTTAAGAACCACAGCGATGACATATAGTTGCCGTACCCTAAGACGCTTGCAATCTTGGTAGAGGCAATCAGTGGGATACCTAAATGGTTTGCAGAAGGCTACCTTGAGAAGAGCTCTCTGCGCGTATTCAATTCTTATGACGTCTGTCTTGGCAGCTGCTCCCCAAATCAAGATGCCATAGGTATCGAAACAGTTACGGTTTTGCGGGGATACTAAAAGTTAAACTTGTAGAAAAAACTTGTTTATCATCTTGCTGCTTGGCATTTTCTCGATGCAGTCAAGTCTGCGTGCACCTTTTATTTAACCCACCATGCACTTGGCAATGGTAGGTTCATTGACATTCTCGATGGCATATCCAGTATTCACGTTGGCATTTCTTGATCGTGCCTTTCTTTTTGCGAGCAGCGAGTTCTGAATTATTAAAACTCACTTGTTACAAACTTACTTACAATTTCATTTAACTTACATACCTATAACTAAACTAATGTGTGTTATGGGCGTGTTTCAAGAAGTCTGGACAAAATATACCACGTATCAGTATGACATCCTTTTACAAGCTTCACCCAGGGGACCATTAACAAAAATATCACACTTTTGCTTGCGACACATTAAATGTAAGAGGGGTTAAGAGTAGCAGTATTACAAGAAAATATTCATACCTACTCATGTCGAAATTAAAATCATAGCTCAATATCCCATAAAATTATAAACGAGATTTGTCAATTTCGTCAGGGCGGGCGCATAAGTTCTTATTTCAAATTGCCCAATTAGAGACTGATCGCAAATTGGAGAACGCGTTTCGTCTGTATTTGCTCAGAAAAGCCTTGCAGTGTCAATAACATGTTCTGGGATACATTGGACCTTATTGCTTGGAGATAATGGTGACGAGAATGGTACTTTCAGTACTTTCACAAGGTATACGAACAAGTTTTCTATGGAGCAACACGCTACGCTCTCCAGCCACTGATTTCATTGCAGAATAGATTTGGATTACCCTTATTATTACTCAGCTAGCCTTGGAAGATATCTGATATATACTATTTTAGTGATTTGATCTATTTTAATGATACTTTCGAAACATGAGTTGTGTACAAAACATGGCCTTGCCTTATTCGCGATTTGGTAGAGTTTGCGCGACATTTTGTCATTAGCTCTCAAATACTATACTTACATCATAGGTAAGTACATAATTATGCAAATTACATGTCCTAAACAGGAAATAAAAGACTGTTGTAAAACTAAGCATTCGCCATGATTTAGACGCAGGCGACACTTCTGAAATTTCCAGACTCGATACATGGAGATTAAACTATTAAATGAATTATTCTAATCAAAACACTACCTACCTATACGTGCCAGCCGATGCACATCTGTAACTAATATGTGTAGTAATCTGTAGTTATGATACAAATTCAATATTTGTTTCGATATGGGTCCTGTCAATCACATTGCACGATACACGATAATTATATTAGGTATAAAATACATGAACACTAAAAGACCAACCAACAGACCAACCTAGAAGTGTACAAAAGCATATCTCTATATCTTTCCATGCAGTAGGTAGATCTCTCGATCTCGATTCTCCGGTATAAAACCATTAAGGAAATGCGATAAGCGATTACTAGAATCAGCAACTATGTAAGTGAATTAAAAACTCATAAACAAAGGCCAGTGCATCGATGCATACGATAATCAAGCAGCAGTGAAACAAAAAATGAGCCAACGTTTTTTTGCAATAGGCCGTCATTCAAGGTTGCATTAATTAGTTGGAAAAATAAATGTTTCACTTTTACCAATAAATTAAGATAAGTAAGTATGCAGATTGTTAAGCCTGCCTAATTAAATTGTCTAACAACATCGCTATACATTATACCCCACAGGACAGACAGGGAGACACTTTGATTTCTGAAGCCTATACCTGTTTGGGAGAGAACAAATGTTCTTCATATATAAATAAATAAACATAAATAAATAAATATGTTTCTTTGATATTTAATTGCGTTAATTTGAAAATAAGATGCCGAGTCGGAGATGGCGCATGGCGGGACGATCTCGATAAGTTTCTGAAAGGGTGGACGGACGTAGCCCAGGATAAGGAATTATGATTCCAACATGGGGAGGCCTTAGTAGTGGGAAACTTAACATATCAAAAAAATTAACATAAATCCCTAGGTGCCTATGTTTTCCATATTTTGGTTTACATTAAAACGTACCGTATGTGCGTACACTTACTAATAAATAGTTCTTCTTAAAAATAATACTAATCAATATTGCGAGTTTTTATTCGCCTCAACTCAACTCTCGTTGTGTAACCTATATGTGCCATTTGTGCACCAACTATACCAGATAGCAATTTTTACAAATTCTTAACCAACTCTAACTACAGTTGCAGTTGTTTTGTAAAACAAACACAAAAGAGCTGCTCCACGCTTGAAAGTATAAAAATGCATCAGTTATAAAAATAATTTCGGTCCGACCTCGAACTTAAACCTGTTTAGGGTCTGACGGGTTCTTCTTGTTGTAATTTAATTATTCAGGTTACATTAACCAAGTTATCTTCCGTATCACAGGCTAAATCATATATAAGTATATTGCCCTAGCGCTTCGCTTGGTTGGTTGGCGTGTCTTGGCGGGGGCACATTAAACCATAACAAAGATGATAAGTAAAATCCTTCCGTTCTTTTTTTTCAAAACTTTCCTGCTTTAAATCGAAATAATATAACTGGACTGAACTGTTTTGATTCTTATCTTATGTGAAATCTGCCTACAGGCACTCACGACCCAGGCTTGCTGACTGCAGGTGTACTTTTTAGGAAAATAAATAATATTGAATTTGAATTCTTATCGTATGCGCAAACGCAAGCAACTGCTCTCTGATCGTGCGTGTGACACGTGCTACTTGCGCACACGCGAGAGAAATCTCGGGAAAAGCACGCCATGTGTGAAAACAGGAAAGCGGGTCAAACAACATCAGTTATTTATTATCGTTCATCTGTCTGTTTATTTAAGGAATTAAAAAATCGCCCCAAGGGGCATTTGCCCAATATCTTGGTTCAGTATTGGTTCTCAGCTTCAGATCGATTCACGATTTCGCCTTAACAAATCTGTCATTTTCATGCTCTTGAGTGAACTCCGATGGCTGAAAGGGCACCGGCACGGGCAATTTTTCGAGCAATAATTTCCCGGCAACTGTAATTCCAACAAATTGCGGCAAATTGTTTTCTCGATATTGCTTATTCCAAATTCTCCATGTGTTGTGGCGGTTTTTCTAGTTAAAATAATAAATATTGTTGCCATTGATGTAAATTGATTGATGAGTGGCGTGATGAAATATTCTCAGTTGCTCAGAATTGCGCAATTTTAGTTGCCCGCGTACCTTTTTATAGGCCCTACTTGGTCTAAGCTAAGTTGTAGTTAATTCTTATTTTCGTGTCCTTGGTCGAGTACACACCGCTGCATGTGCATCGATATAAGTAATTGTATCTGTGTGCATCTAACTTCTACGATCTTTCTTTCTTCGACTTAGATTTTATTATTTCTTCCCGAAAAGGCGGCAGGCGAGGCAGGATATAAACTAAACGTATCGTGCGCAGTCATATCACTTAAACCTTTATTTGTTATATCAGCACTAATCACAGACAAAGACGGCCTTGTATGAATCAGAATTTAGATCTGTACACCCATTTAAATAGGATACACGTGCAGCAAAACTTGTTGCAGTCCCCTTCCTACATTCGTTTTCTCTTTATTGATTTCCGGGTCAAAAGACTGACATCTCAGTATGACCAGCCATTTCCTAGTCATAAATAAAAATAATTAAGCAAAATTGTATTTTTTTGGTAGGTGCGCGCCAAAAATGGGGATACTATTCGATTTAGCCAAGTAAGAAATATTTTTAAATGGTTTTGCAATATTAACTTCCTATGCCCATATCCGAGATAACATAGCATTAGAAGGTTTTGAGTCCTTTTAGAAACCTAATAAAAAAACATGTTGACCCAGTAACAGATACCTAACCTATACGGCTTGCCCAGTATTTCCTTACAAATTGACCCCTACTTATTTGCCACTTTACATAAGAAGTACCTAGTAGAGTATACATATAATACCCCTAAGTACTTTACTCGTAGGTGGAGAATACTTTTACTAGTAGGTTTTCTGAGTCCTATTCGAATCTCGGAATAGTTAAAAATGCAATCGGAAGCCTAACTATAATGAAATACTAATTAATCAAAAATACACCTGTATAAACTTCATCCGACAACAGCGAGGGGTAATTTTTTGGAAAGTAAGTCAACTTTTGTTCACTCAAAACAGTGAACAAAAGTGTTCAATCTTACTTCTTTGTTTCAATCAACTTTATTAAAAGTTACTTTATTTTTTTGATAAAGATTACTTTATTTTTTTGAATCCGCCTCTCTGCTATTTTGTTTTGTTTACATCGTACTACCGACAACAAATATATCTTAACATTCCGGATCGAGCACCGTTCTTATTTTGCAGCGGCATAGAGTTATTTTCAAACTAGAATATAAATTCCAACTAGATAGATGTGTAAAACCGTCTAGCTACTCAGTGCAATTCTCTTGGCCTGTCCGTGAGGAGGCATTGAACTTTCTTGCATTTCATCGCGCTTGCGCTTGAGTTGCTTGCATCGACGTATGTGTAATAGGCAGAGAGCTGAATACCTATACTAGGTCGGGTAAAAAGTTTCTTCGTATTTTGTATGAAGACCGTCGGCTCGAACAAAAAGGTGCATCTTTGACTTAAAAAAATCCGGTATGATAACGCTTTTAAACCAACTTTGTACTTCTTTTACTGACACTATATTAGGTTCATAACCATCATAAAAAAAAATCACGGCCGTCGTTGCATGCCTTCCTTTTTTTTCTACAACTTTAAAATGTACTGAATTTCTACAATACCCTGATTATAATAACGAATTAAAATGACAGTTCCGATGTTACCGCTTTTTGGTGGATAATATTTATAGTACAAATAACAGCTCAAAAACATAATGAAAAATAATGGTCTAACGTTTTTACTGGTTGCCGTCCGTGAATGTCTATCATCATAATTCTGTGTTAGCAAGTCGTAGTAAGTGCAATGAATTGAATTGAAATCGAGGCATTGATCGGCAAGAAAAGTGATTTAGGACCGGTCTTTCAAGAGACGGATTAACAGCAAATAACTTTATTTGACACTTCATGTACGTGTGAAATGTCACTGACTGACCTGACTCAGATAAACAGTCAGACTTATGAGTTACCCACGGCAAAATTTCACTTAAATCATCATCATCATCATCATATCAGCTCGTATCATCCCACTGTTGGGCATGGGGCCTCTCCCAAAACACGCCACTCGCATCTGTCCCCCGCCATTCCGTTCCGGTCCACTGCCTACCGGCCACCTTTACAATATCATCTGACCACCACCGGGCCGATGGTCTGGTCGCTTACATAAATACTCAAATCGAGCCACACTTCCGGTATCATTTCATTACTCGAATGAAAGTAGTTGATATGATATCTACCCTACCTACGTCATCACCTTGATCGTCAGGTCCGCATTACAAAACTATACATTGTTAACGTAAGTCTTGATAACATAACATTAAATTAACCGGTCAAAACAATCGGTTAGGGCCGGCCTTGACCTTACCGACACTATTAACATAACAACAATACATTTCTGTGTTAGAACTACCAACACTTCGGTCACACAGCACACTGATGATCTGTTACATCGTTTCCCCACAACTTGTGTGACCACTTTTACTTTTTTTTTAGGTTTCTATTTATGCGAAAGAATATAAATAAGCTTATTTCAAGATTAATTTATTCATAATGTGTAATAGTGTAAGTTGAAACTTGGAACCGGTTCTTTAGGAACGGAAATAATCTGTGTTTATATACATTGAGGTAGGTACGTCTTAGGCAGAGCGTCCACAAAAAGACCATAATAATCTTTTGTTCTGCTTTTTCAAAGGTTTTTCGGGTCGTGTACTTTGGACGCCCAAACTAGATACAATCGTATCCAGGCTGGCTACAGTTGGCATGATTCTCGCGCCTTCGATATACGGTTATCGAGACCTATATTGACAGATTCCCCTACAAAATCACTCGATATATAGGTGTAGATATCGTATATCGAATGCGCGAGAATCATGCCAAGTAGCCCAATCACGAACAAAGATTCGATAGAAAACTATCGAAAAGCCAAATGTCCGTGATTTTAATCTTTATTATGACATAAAACATAATTCCCTGCGTTCTCGAAAACGTTTTACGATCTCGAAAACGTTCGTGATCGAGGCTCAGGTAAAAATATATTTCTTCCCCTAGCCCTAGACCTAGAATGTCATTTTAGAAGGATCAAGATTTTTATTTAAGAAACTCGTGTTCTCTAAACGTGAAAACAGTGCAAATATCTAGAACTTTTGCAATACCAATCTGAAAAAGACGTGAAGCACAAACACATCGATTAATCATGTCCATGTCTTAATATTGCACTGGATCAGATGCAATTTGTGCAATTCTATGCTCTATTAATATTGATTGAAGTATATACCCAACCCTGCTAGAATGCACTCGAGTAAGCACTTTGAGTATCGTTTAATGTGGCGTGCATACTAACTACTCAGTAAATTCTATCTGCAGCAACGAAATACTTACTTACAATTAATTTTATCTTTTCCCATTGTTATTATCTGGGTGTGTGATGGATGATACAGACTATCAATTCGTTAGCGCGTCTACTTAGGGCCCGTCCGCACATCTTTTTCATTAGATTTTTCACCTAGCGATTTTTTTCACGCAATTCTATAACACGTTCAATAGCAGTACTGACGAAATTATTCCCGCATACAGTTCACGGAATAAAAAACGCGAGAATAAAATTCGCGCAGTGAAAATTCGCTGTGCAGACGGGCCCTTATGGTCAGCGAAGTTAATTATGGTGTTACTAAAAGCTACAGGAGTGTAGGGGTAGGCTCCCTAAAAAGACTGAATTAAAGTCCTCTGTCATTTATCTGTACCGCTAGGGCGGCGTGGGGGCGTGTTAAAGGTCATATTTTTCAGTTTTTCGCACATAACTCGAATACTATGAGAAATACCTGCCTCCACACAGTCTTGAAGCTTTTCGGAACTTCCTAATTAATTCCACTAAATTGCCCTTTTTTGGTTCAATTTGCTTGGAGGAATTTCCTAAGAGGGGGTCCATAATTGTTTGGAGGTATCCTATCAGGGGCGGGCGAGGCTCCAGGGGGGCGCGCTAGCGAGATCATATCCATGGTCGAAATATCGATTTTGAGTATTTTTGAGATACCTATCGAAATCTCCATCAAAAACATTCCGACCAGCGATACAACTAACCAAGTCTTGAACCGTTTTCAATTGAAATAAAATATAATAATCGGCCAAGTGCGACTCGGACTCGCGCACGAAGGGTTCCGTATCATTATCTATAAAAAACCGCAAAAAAAAAAAGTGTTGTATGGGAGCCCCCCTAAATATTAATTTAATTTTAATTTAATTATTTTCTTTTTTTCCGTATATCGAAGGCGCGAGAATCGACCCGCTGCCCATGTCACACTATCATCGGTTTTCACCACGGCGGCGGGAGAGAAAGTCAAAACTTCGTCCAAAATGCCTCACCATCACGTAATTAAACTAAGTCTCAGTTTTTATACAAAGTAATCATATTTAGTAATCGGACTAACAATTAATCGACCAAATAGGAACATTGCAAGTCATAAATGTGGGGTTAGTAACAACACGCACGCCTAAAGCCTATATTAATCTGTCAATCCAATCAAACGAACATTATTTATTACACACACACACCAATTCACGCGATTGCCTTGCCTATAGTTGTAGACGATGTCGATTGGGTAGATTCTATAGGTTACTGCTAGGTTACAATGATTTGGAAGTTTGTTACCAGACTTTTCAAATGGTTTTCGAAGTGTATTTTTTAGGGTAAGGAACCCTTATATAAGATCGGTCTGTCCCATATAGGATCTGTCTGTCCATCTGTGTCCACCTTTTATATCAAGAACGCGTGGGCGTATCAAGCTGAAATTTATATCAATTGTTAAGGTCTGTGGACGCATATAGCTGTGAAAAAATCAACCTTCTAGGTAAACGCAATCGCACGATACAACCGTTTCTGCAGTAAAATTGTTTTCATTGTAATCAATGGACCCAAAACCTATAGGATACTTCCCGTAGGCCTAATCATGAAATTTGACACAAAGCAAGTTCTAGCCCAAGTAAAGGGAAAAATCTGAAAACTGCAAATTTCTGTCTTTTTACAAAAAATAATATGTTTACATGGATGAGATCATACTTTAGTTTTTTATGTGGAAACCTAATTAATTACACATGTCACGCTCTGTAAGTGTGATCGGAACTGATCGTTTATTTTATACGACTTATCTTAGGGCGTAGGTACAGAACGCTCTGGCTACCAGCGCTTAAGGGCCTATTAGACTACACTGTCGGCAGGGCCCTGTCTGACTCACTGTCTCTTTCTAGTCGTTCCATCATGAGTGAGACGTCTGTACAAATCGTGCCCTGCCGACAGCGTAATGTAATAAGCTCTTTACCGGAGCTGCGCCGGTCCGCGCGTGTAGTCGGCGCAGGCAGTTTCTATACTTTTGTGCCGAACCAGCGCCGATACGCGTCGATAAGCGCCGACCAGCGCCGATACGCGCCGACCTGCTCCGAAGCGCTGGAAGGATATTTTGTACCTTGTTGCGTGCTACTCAGAGAGACTTCCCGTCAGCTTCTGCCTGCTCTCTTTATGTACTAGCTGTTGTCTGCGCCTAAGTTGTCTTGTCTAAGCCAGCCTTCTACCTGAATACGCCCTTATACTATCCCCAGATATGACGTGTATAGTCCGAAAAACCGTAATTCTACAATCTAAAAACATTCTACATTCATACAAACACACTCACACTCACTACACACCACGCCGACTCCACACACACAGTACAATCTACCTTCATTTACACTACACATTATACACACCCTCAAACAATAAGACATAGATGTTTTGCCACAGATCTACTGATCACCGTCTACTAACAAATAAAGTGCTGCTAAACGGAGTGCAACTGTCTCCCCACAACACAGGTATCCACCTAGCGTGGGGAAAGGGACACTAACACAAAATAAGCTACTTATTCTTATTCTACTTACAATTCATATCTACCAATTAAATTGTTTAAATCCAGACCTTGGACTTTGTATCATTCTTTGTGCGTCACAGGACCGGGTTTGTGCCCCATCGCGTAAGTTACTTAAAATATTCTCACACATAACTTCAATGTATCACAGTTCTACTCTATAACTAAATCTACTGATACAGGAAACAACTGCATATTACCATATTACGCTCATAGATCGTCTTGCTGAGTAAGGCTCGTTGACATTCTGACTGGTACTCATGACAACCTTCACATTGTGCCATTCCATGATAAGAAAGTCGATTGCCATGCGAAATGTATTTGCAATAAAAGCTGCAAGTATTTTAAATACTTACGCAGTGAACATAGAGATGACGATAATGTAAGTGCAAGCGTGCCGCATCTTACGTGTAGTTTATCAATACAAATACAATACAAATACAAATAAGTTTATTATCAAAAAGAGAATTACAAGTGACTAAACTAGTTACTTAACGTACAAAATTATTACGAAAACTTTACCTTAACATTGTTTGTTGAGGGTACTTTTGCCTTTATATATTAATCGTCACTCCCGTGTTGCCGTTAACTCTGCACTAGGCGGACCTGTATCGCAGAGATCGTGTACAAAACGATTGCCAGGGACGGAGCGGGCGGTAAGAGCGGTAGCGGATTAATGGGGTCGGGGTTAATTTTGAATAGGGATAGGATATAATTACTAAATATTAATTATCAAACATTTATATATATATATATAAATATATATATAATATATAAATATATACATAAATACATAAATTCTAAGTTATATATGTAATCAGACAGTTTAAAATTGTTGATAGGTGGGTACAGTGTATGACAGACAGTGTTATTAATACTACTTAGACGACTTGGGCGATTAGTTTTTCAGTTTCATCGTAAGAAAGATTTAGTAAGAAGTTACGAATAATTTGTTTTGCTTCTCGGGATGTTTTGTTTTTAATATTACACACCTTGGAAATTTTATTATATATATATATATCATAATTATCAGTCTAAAATCTCTTCCTCCTACACATTGTACCTACTATTCGAATGGCCCAAATCTTTTGGACCTGGAAGTTGTTCTGGAACATGTGTAGGGATCACAGAGCATCTATGTCTGTGGTAGGGATGTAGAGGTTTTGCGGTTTTTGGGGTTCCGTATCCTAAGGGTGCCAAACGGGACCCTATTACTGAGATTTCGCTGTCCGTACGTCCGCCCGTCCGTCCGTCTGTCACCAGGCTGTATCTCATGAACCGTGGTAGCTAGACAGTTGAAATTTTCACAAACGATGTATTTCTGTTGCCGCTATAAAAACAAATACTAAAAAACAAAATAAACTCAATATTAAGGGGGGCTCCCATACAACAAACGTGATTTTTTTTGCTCGATATTGATAATGGTAGCAGGTAGACGCTTAAAATGTTCACAATATATTGAGTATATTATTTACTTAAAAATAATCAATTAAATTAATATTTAAGGGGAGCTCCCATACAACAAAAGTTTTTTTTATATATCATGGTACGGTACGGAACCCTTCGTGCGCGAGTCAGACTCGCATTTGGCCGGTTATTTAAATTTTTGATAAAGTTGCGGCCCTCGAGGTCACAGTACGGCGTTTTAGAAATAGATACTGGCCAGATAAGGCGTTATACGCGCGAGTCCACTCGCGCGTATATAGGCACTCGCGCGTTTCCGAGATATGAGAAAACGCGCGGCTGCATATGGACGGGATATACGTAGCTCCAGTATCTCGGAAACGCGCGAGTGCCTACGCGCGAGTGGACTCGCGCGTAAAACGCCTTATCTGGCCAGGCTCTAAGGGGTTCTACCAGAGTGAATGTACCAGGGAGTCATTATTATTGTGGACTTTCTCTGTGGTGACATGAATTGAGTAAAGTCCCAAGCTCGCTCTAATACATTTTCATGGTTTCGGAACGCACAGCAGGGTACGACCTAATTCTCTCACACGCCTGAAGCGAGGCTATTTTGTTGTTTAGATTTCTATTTAGATATAAGCTCGCCTTTGTCATCTGTTCTCCACTTTCCATTGTAAAATGTATTATTTTGTGCAATAAAGTATATGAAGTAATCAACTGCACAGATTAATAAAAAATCAACTGTCAGAAAACTCCATATACGTACTAATCTTGATAGAGCAGAGAAAGTTCGTTTTAGCTCTCGGCCGCGATATACCCTTTTCCTGTTACACATCAGATTCCAGGGAAAGTTGTTCATCCCATAACGGTATCGAGTATATACTTATATAGGTAGGTACGTCACCTTGACAACTAGGCAAATGGCGAACTAAACTACTATGTAGGCTGGGCCAGCTAATTGCTTTTCGGTCTCAGGTACATATTTACTATTGTAATGTAATCTAAGTTTTTGTAAATCATTGATGAAACTACAACATGTCTTACACTTCCTCGAAGTCTACGATGGATCACGACACAAACGTATTTCTTAGGTCGCCTTCAATTTACTCAGCAAATTAAAATTACCAATTAAAATCGATAAGAATATCTACACTTGTATTGTAGGCACTTGAGTTTTTAAAAATCCGTCACAAATTGCTCAGCGGATTAAAATCCGCAATAAACAGGTGTTCAAAATTAAATAGTCTTCTCGTGTGTCAATCTTAATTTCTTCCGTATCTCCCGGCTGCGCAATGCCAGACTGTATACTACCACAGACACCCATACTCTGTGCTGGACCACTATGTGCTCATTAACAGGTATCGGATCGAAGGTGTGAATTTACCTAAAGTTTGTAGTCGGACATAACAAGGAGCAGTTACAACCACTTGAGTTGAACCGGTTTGAATTTAACCTGTAAAATTTCGGGTTTTTGTCTAACCAGTTAATTTTTGTTTTTATTAGTTTTACATGTTCCTTACATTTGAAACATCGAACTATAAACATTTTCAAACTGCTGATTCTCGAAAAAATCATAACTTTTTTATTTTTCAATTTTTCGTAAAAATGACTGAGTATTGTACTTTACATCATTCAAGCGAGGTAAATAAAACATTCATACAGATTGTAATTGAAAGGTGCAGTCATTTTTAACCGACTTCCCAAAGGAGGAGGTTTACAATTCGTCCGGATATTTGTTTTTTATTATTATTATTATTATTATTTTATGTATGTGCCTCGATAGCGCCTAGACGGATGGACCGATTTGGAAAATTAATTTTTTGTTTAAAAGGGTTTACCTTCCCATTGGTCCCATTGACACCAGGTCAGGATCTGATGATGGGATCCTGGAGAAATCGAGGGAACTCTTCAAATATTATAGGCAGACATATAGTGATTTTTGTGTTTTTCATAATAACTCGTGCAAATGCACATGGTAAGCATAATATTGTGATGCGGAACTGCTGATGAAGACCACATATGGCCACCAGATCTGCTCAATACCAGGTACAAATACAATGCGTGGCTGACGGGCAGGCAACGCATAGCCTAAACCGGTGGACCTAGACCTAGAGCCATGAAACTTTGTACAGGGGTTCCTTAGTAGCGTGGTGTAGCACTGATATGAGATTTGACAAAATTAATTCCCCAAGGGGGGGGGGGATAAGGGGTTACAGTTTGTATTAAACTCAATCTAATCAAATAGGGTTTGTGGAAGTCGGTTTTTTCTAAAGTTTACTTTTTGTTTCAATTATTTCAACTCAACTCAAGTGGTTGTAACTGCTCCTTGTCATGTCCGACTACAAACTTTAGGTAAATTCACACCTTCGATCCGATCCCTGCTCATTAATTACACTATAGAGCAAAATGTATTCCAGCACAGACATTCTGTGTGTTAGTTAGTGTACAATTATGCTCGTCATTTCCAAAGCAGCCTACGTACGTGTGCAAAGCAAAGAAGTAGTGAAACAGAGAGGGCAACTGCAATATTAAGATAGAGACGATTTTCACTTCAAAGTTCCTTTAAGCACCGTTTTGTAAGCTGCTTTATTAATGATTTATTGGTTACTGATATTCTATTTGAGGTCTTATGTTTGTTTTTATTTTGATACGATTCTTTTTTTAATTTGGTTGCTTTAGGCCACTTTCTGTGCTTAGACTATAGATGGGTTGTGTTAGGTCACAACTTCATGTACCACCCGGAGCCGAGCGAAGCGGAGCGAAGCGGAGCGAAGCGGAGCGGAGCGGCGACCCCATGTAGTTTCACAAAACCATAAATTTTACAAAGCCATATTATGTACCGCAGCAGACTAAAGAGTGTTTGGGGTGGCTGTCTGTACTCAATCGTATGTATTTTTCTCCAATATTCTAAAGCAAAGGACATTGTCTGTGCTGGTATGTACTATGCTCTCCATTCATTAGAGCAAACTACATGCGAGCACAGAGCAACCCCTGTCTGGCATTACGCCTCCCGGCTATCCGGACGGTTTCGTGTTTCCGACGATCAGAGTGCAACGCCTTTGCCGCCGTTTCCGTTGTTATTGTATGGGAACACATTGGGCGTGGAAAAGTACGGGCCTTTCCGGAAATCGATCGTAATCTTTCTGGTACAAAACTGATGCGCTAAAACCTGCTGGTGTAAGATGATTTTAGATGATGTGTGTAGCAAATATTTTTCTACATTTGGCCCAGGCCAGACAGAAGAACAAGACATACGATAGAAGCATATTAATATAGATAGAAGCGTCGTCGCACGAACGCAAAGCAAAACATCTGGCCTTAGGCATCAACATCCCGTCGTTCAATCAAATGTCTAGCCTTTTGATTTAAATGGAAGTCAAAAAGCAGGAACAGTGACAGTATTTTATGAGTTTTTACTGAAAGTGCATGCTTTTATTTAGTAAGCTTGCAGCGTCTTTCATAAAAATAGGTAGGTACCTAAATAGAGTCTAAAAAGGTTATGTCCGATTTATTACAGTTTTAAGAATAAGCTGTTAACTAAATAATTATAGTTTTATTCTATGAGGTTTTAAGACTGTTATTACTAGCACGCTCAATGACCTGTTACAAATTATCGCCATTTCTCTGATCTTGGTAGCTACCTAGGTAGGTAACGATTACTTACAGTTTACACGTGTTGTCAATTTCAATGTTTTACCATTTTGTTAGAAGTATTTTTTAAATATTGCTATCCTATAAGCGGATTTATTTTAGGAGGAATACTGTAATATTTCGTTTTAATATAGAGTACCTATGTAGATGTTATGTTAGTGTGTAGTTCTAATATTTGAAATTAGTGCCACTTCATCGTTCCAGCTTAATGTCTGTGGTTAATTTTAACTGACAAACACGTTTTAACTTTAACATAATTAAAGCAGGAATTGTATACACCAAACAATTAATAGTTGTTGATGTATAAATAAATAATGTGAAAGTGTATTGTGTTGTCATTTGTAATAATGATTTATTAATAGTCGTAATTGTAAATCTAGTTTTATGTTCAGATAAAGAGTCTATAGTCTATACAAAGCGGATAAAAAGGGAATCATGATCAAAATTGTAAAAAAATAAAAATAGTTCCCTAATGCAAGAACAGCTGATCGGACCCGTGAACAAACAAGCAAGGGAGAAAAATGCGCATGATGCGGCACCATGCAATGTAGAAAGGCAGAAACCAAACAGCTGCTGTAGGCTGTAACTAAATAAAAATGGTTGAAAGTACTTGAAAGACTATTCGGATGGACATCGATAAAGAAGCAACAACTTCAAAACTATAAGTTGGTGTAAGTATAATCGTAGTTGGTTAGTACTTAAGTATGAATAACAGAAGTAATTGTTATGTGAAAAAATACGCCCACAAACAGCTTAAATTAAACGCGTGAAACTGTGTCAAAGTTAGAGCGATAAATGAACATGAATCGGCTTGAAATTAAAATGCATCCGAGTCAAGAACAACGGACACGTCGATAATCGATACAAATCTTAATCGATTGTTGGAACTTAAAGGAAAATCATTAACATTTCTCCCTATAAGTACCTACATATAGTCGGTATTGGCAGAACGTATTAAATCCGATTATTTGAAAAATAACAGGACTGACGAAATCAGCTAATGCATTCAAAGTAGATAAGTAAGTTTGAACTTTGAAGCATAGACCCTATAGGTACTATACCACAGATATTCTAATACAATAAGTACTAGACTATACTAATAAATTTACTTGAGCGCTTCGCGAGCGGGATTAACTTTCGACGATTTGAAATGTTTAAGCCGATTTAGGTACTGAACTGATGAGGATGAAATGAGGGCAGAAAAGTAGTCCCAGTATCCATAACAAATGCAATTACTATGTCAAGGCAAGCACTTTTAAACTGAAGCGAGTGTTTTAACATGGCCACACGCTTTGTATTGCTTCAGTAAATTATTAAAGATGCTAATAATGAACATGCTAAAATGGGTAAAAAATAATTATCAGTTTTATGGTTCAAGCAAAGAAAAACTAATTAGTCCAGGTCAGTATGGCGACATTTAAATAATTCATTTGTTTCAATTCATTCAATTTCTTACTACCTCACGCATGCGCGCACGCATAAGGGTGTTATACTTACGGCCGAAATTAATAACCTATCTTCTATCCATAATCTATAGATTTGAGATTGTTTGTGCCAATTTTGGCATAAATCCCATAGCGCAACTGTCAAATGTAACGCGTAATCTGCAGATCACGGATCGAGATAGGTTATTGGGATCGGCCATTAGAGAGGCAGATTTACCGGTACCGATTGGTACGGGCAACCTTATTTCCATGCACCTAAGGTTGCCCGTACTGATCGGTACCAGTAAATCAGCCTATTTATGTAAGCACCCTAACTTCTGATGTGCCGTTGCAGGCAATATTGCCATTTGTGGAAATGTATGGGGCAATATTGCCGGCAACGGCACATCAGTACAGTGTTTATAGACAGAATGTCAAAAACTTTTTACGATTCATATACATTTGACTCTTCAAAAAAGTTTCAAAGCTACAGGCTGGTACTAGTTGCTTTCATAGAGATAGAATTATCTGTAGCGATCGGTCGGTACAGAGAACCTTAAATAGGTACTTACACATTGGCATGGAATCCTAGAAAAAAAATGGCAACATATGTGACATGTTAGTACACAACTTCGTGTTTTGATTGACAAACCAAATGTGTCATTATTAAAAACACGCAATAGTTACATTTCTTGCCAAGGTGTACCTATGTTTATGGAAATAAGGTAAACTGATCTGAACCGGTAAATCTGCCCTTTTGTGAAAGCACATTGGCACTCTCACATCACTACTAAGACGAATCCAACGAAACCTCATTCGTTAAAATCGGTAGCCGTGCTAACAAAATGGTCATACATTTTATCCATGCAGTACAAACATAATTAATGTTGAAAGAGTGTGATAGGTTGTAACGTCATTTCTTACGTAATTAATACGTTTTCGAATTTATAATTCACTACCTCTTTTCTTTTTTTTTCACACGGGCAACTGAATTCGTAGACGTTGCGTTCGATATCTTGGTTTTCGCTATTTATGTGACGCTAACTAATTACTTATCAGTGATTTTCAGCGTAACGGCTGTGATTGTAAATACATAAATTTACTGTTACCGTGTAAGGTGAACCCCGTGAACTTTTGCGTAAGTGTGAGCCATATTTTTCCTATAATTCTTGTGTATCTCTTTGATTTGTACAACCCTGTATTTTAAATAGTACTTATTTACTGCCGTTTCTGATCGTGTATCGCCACAACCAAGCCTAGTCGGGTAACTTGTACTAACTTCCTATTTTGTAAATTTTTACTTTTGTTAATATAAATCGTTTTGTAAAAATCTATTCTATTTTTTTTTGTTACAAGTGTTAAGATTATCTCAGGCGCGACAGGTTCTATTGAAATTGTGTAAAATACACTAAGTAATTATTTTGTTGTTGTCAAAATGCCCAAAGGGATACGGTTACAAATTTTAATAACTAATCATTTAAGTGAGTGTAAATTCTTATGAGAATAAAGTTCTTTAACCTAATAATGTTGGAGTTGGATTGTTTCCAATTGGAGTTATGTCCAAAATGTGGTCCAATCCATCAATAGAGTCTTTATTTGGAAGGTTTTGTTTGCGAGAACTATCACGCATTCTTTTTAATAATTTGTGGTTATAATATTTTTATTTTCTGCAAGTTTGTTTTCTTTCAGTATACTTCTTACTCAAAAAGCAAATGAAATATTTTCTACTGTCTGTGTTAAAGTTTCCAAAGGAGGTACCTGCCTACATAATTGCCTATCTACATAAAACTAAACATTCAGTTTTATTTGCGATAGAACTCACAATTTTATCAGACATTTATGAAAAAACTAGTAACTCTGTTGTTTGTTACTGTCCACTAATTAAGGCAATCAATCAATAAAAATGCAACTCACCTCGGGTTAAATTTCTTTTAACCAAGGAACAACACAACGAAAATTTCACGTAAAAATAAAACAACAAAATAAATAAATCAAAACACTGGCCAGTAATAAACTAATAACCGAAGAAAAAAAATATCTAAATCATATTAGACGAACTGTTCAAAATTTTTTGTTTTCTTTTTCACTGCGCTGCGATTGTTAATCGAGTGTGTTGACTCGACCAGCCAGTACCGCGCACCAGTGATGTACTACCTTCGAAGTGTACTACGCTCAACTACGCTGGTGGGTGCACAACGGTATACTGAACTGTCGGTCGGATGGCCAGAGGCAACAACAGTTTTGTTGGTCGCAACACAAGCAGCTGGCTGAATGAACGCTGCGGAGCGTGAACCGAGGGCGCATGCGCGACGCACCCAAACAAAGTGGTGCACAAACATTGCGACTAGTTGTGTGACCGTGTGTTGCTTAGATACCTGACTTGAATGAGGAAGACAATAACAATAAGTCTAAAATGTAAAGCTTGATGCTTGCCGGTTGCTAAGTTGAATCAGATTTATGAGGGTAGGCTATGTACTAAACTAAACAATATCTTTATTAGAAGCCATGGCTGCAACAAAGGGCTAGCCCCCTGTCACGCAAAAATGGAGTATGGAAACACTAGCAAAAAATGGCCCCGTTGTGTCTCTGCCAAAGTGCGTTACGCTGTATTAATGATTTTAAATAACTAATAATAGAAAACGAAAATCTAGTTCTAATTTAACCAATAGTCAGTCCAATTATATGGGTCACGATAAGTTCCTAGGCTTAGTTAGATCGATGATAATAATTATGGTGAATTTGTCATTGACTGACTGATAATAACAGTTGCGAATAAAATTGAACTCATTGATCCCTTAACACCTACACACATAAATACCTACCCTAATTATTTAATTATTTTCACATTCCTCTGTAGTTATATTATCAAATTATGTTGCTACCTCAGAATATTCAATACATAATTAAATGTTCTGTGGTTGGTACCAAGAAAAGTCCACTAAGGCTACTAAACTGTCAATTTGGCCCTTCATATTCATATTCGTTTATTGCACCGGAGCCGAGCCGGATATCAAATTCCTCTTCGTTAGCAGCGTCTCTCGTAGTGTCTCGTACGTAGCCAACCTTTGTATGATATCAAGCACCACTTAAACTGTAAAAGTACAAATATTCTCCAACCAATACATTATCATGACATGATCGACAACATTCAAAGATGACAGCGCTATAATGGGGCTAGCGGGATTTTTTGGCCGCATTAAGCTCAATACAAAGGCACACTTATTGCTGGCTTACCCAAACGTTGTGTCGTTGACCTAAGAGCATCTCTAATTATAGCCACCTGAGTGCATTGCCAAGGTAGGTAGGCACGGGGCGCGGCGTGCATTTCAGAATAATATTCGTATTAAAACCATATAAAAAAAATATTGCTCCCAGCCAGGCGATCCCGAACCCTTTTTAGCGATTAGGCACGTATTATCCTAATCGATCCTAAAAATCACCACGATCGCCTTAGAACAAGTTTTGGTAGGTATGGGTAAAATAAAGCTCATTAGGGAGTATTGTAATGAAAATAGTCGCCTAGTGATGTTGAAGACATCATAAAGTTATGTCGGTACAAGTTACAAAGTTATTAGGATTACAAATCGACAATAAACTACATTGGAATGAACAAATAGAAAATGTCACCAACTGAATCAATTTTCATACGCACAGTAGGCATACAGGGTGGACCAAAAAGCGAGGTCCAAAATTTTTTGATAGATTCCTCATGCCTGGGTGTATCCGAAAATACCCCATGTTGATTTTCAGCGGTTTAGAAGTTATGTTTTTTTTTAAGTTTTCACTTTCGACCCTATTTCTGGTAACTTGTAATGAAGAATGTTGTATAAATGATTATAACGTATTAAAAAGTGATTCAATACCATCATGCTAGAGGAAAAATAATACAAAATATCTTACTATTAAAAAAGTTATGATAATTTTAAGTTGCTCCGGTAGATAATTCGCAAATCACAAAAATCATAACTTCTAAATCGCTAAAAATCGCAGGCAGAACATACATGGGGTAACATCTAACTAATCTATCAAAGTATCCACCAGTAAATTATTACGTCTTTCAGATTCAGATTCTTTATTGTGGAACGTAGTTAAGTTTAGATTCTAAACATAATTTATTGGTGGATACTTTGAAAGATAAGAAATCTAATCTAAGGTCGTCTTGCGCCAAGTACACTAATTGCGATTGGCGTCTTGATTCTATATATTAGCAGCTGACGTCAAAATGTATGAAATACTAAGTTTAACTAAGTTTGACACTTAGTTGTGATTGACGCGCTGATTGCAATTGTTATTTTTGGTGCAAGTGACACTAAATTCCAATGTGTGTCAGTCTCTCCTCTGTATGATCCCTACGATACAGGCTTGCCTAGTGTGGAGATCACAAGTACTTTTGTTTAATTTTAATTTTGCACCTAAGTATTCACATATCTAATATTTAAATTAAATTGTTTTCTTTTGTGAAATAAATAAATAATTGATTTGATTTGAAACTGTGTCGGCATTAGACGCAACTGAAGACTAAAATGTGTATGGGGCAGCAGGAGCTGCCGAGGGCCGAGGCATGCTTTTTCGTGGCAAGGCGGTTGAGTGCCGCGGTATCTAAGCGGCTAGTGTGCACTGATGGACGGCAGAATCTTTTGCCATCCCGTCCCGGTCTGCGTTAAAAACTTGGTGAATTATTGAACAATCTACTTATTCTATCCAGGATGAAGAAACGATCGATGATAATTAGTAATAGTATCTAATAATAACTTACTTAACGAAGTGTATGTAGTTACGCAGGAATGTTAGGCGAAGCGAACGTATCTAGTTATTTGTTGATGTTTTCAACAACACATCCTCAATTTGTAATCAATTTATAACACAACACGCTGTTGACAAAAGTAACTAACTAACTAACTTCATTAAAGTTAGCAATAGCCTACAGTCCATAGGGCGAAACCTGAGAAATGCGTTTGTGTGATGCTGATGAGTACTTACTTCCATCCGTCTAAGATTTCGACAAAGTGTGAGACATGTTATGTAAGTTTCTTCAGTGTATGTAATATTGTCAAGTGGCCCATTTGCCGGTCCATTAGCAATTCTCAGGTCTCACCGTCTTGCCTGTACTTATGAGGAAAATCTGCGGAAAGTTTATTACGATCCCATGTTACGTAGATAAATAGAACATCTCCGGATCAGGCCGGGGTCAACAAACAGATTTCTTTCGTCGTAACGATCGATCGTAATACCTACTTACAAACGAAAAATCGTAGGTAAGTGACACCAGCTAGATCGACGACCTCTGTGGCGCAGCCGTTGCGCATCTGCCTGCCATGCGAGAGGTCCCGGGTTTGAATCCCTGCTGGGGACAAAAAACCCCCCAGGTCTTGGATGTTTACATGTTTGTGATGTCGCTGTTTCTGGTTCCCACGACAAAAGACACAGGGTATCCAGGGCCAGAAGCAATGTATGTGCCTGTATGTAAATGTTAATGTAGATCGTGAGTGTGAGTAAATGCTAGACTCGGTTAAACTTAGACACATCCATGTAAATTGAATGGAGTTGTCTAAGTTCACTCTAGTTTAGTTTAGCGAGCGTCATAAGTATGTACGCCCGATTTCCGAAAGTATTTGCTGCTATACAATCTACCAATCTCATTTCGGTCAATCAAATGCCGCCATTTTGAATTAATCGTCTGCCTGCCTGTTTCATTTGACCAGTCTTTAAACATCTGTGGGATAATCTCGTGGAGAACCCTTTTGTCTTTCTATCGATCGTGTTTAGGCCCGAAAGGTGGACATGTACTGACGCATCCGCACCGCAACATGATCTTCGCCAGCCTCTGGACGAATGTTCGTCTCCGAGCATACCATCCTGACGAGGCGGGATGTCACGTAGGTCTTGTAGATTCTGAGCTTCGCTCTCAGAGGGATGCTGGAGTCGAGGAGTGGACGGCATCTTGGCGGGTGTCACTTTGACCTGCTAATCACGTTGTCGACGTGCGGCTTCACGGTGGGCTGGCGATCAATGGCCACCTCGGGTCACCTCCGTATTTCACCCACGGTGACCATCAGGTTTCTTGTCCTTGGAGCTTGAGTGGTGGTTGGGGAGACTGGCCTGTGATGAGCTCCTGCGCTGCGTAACTCGGTTTCTTCTTCTGGTACGGTGCGGAATTTTCTCTAGCCTCATTTTCGTATACGCCAATCAAAATTAATAATCGGTCAAGTGCGAGTCGGACTCTCACCCGAAAAGTTCCGCACTATCGTACCCTGAGATCGTACCAGAAACAATAAGTGCCTGACATTTATTACGAGCATATCTTTATTCCTCATCTCGTAATTTTGCTATCCAAAAAATGTCAGGCGCTATTATATTGAAAATAACTTGATAAATTAAATTAAATTCTAAACACACTTATCGTTTTTCGTGTATTTGTTGTTGCAGATAGCACATTCTGTAAAAATTTCAACTTTCTACTTAATTATACGGTTCGTGCGATACAGCCCGCTGACGGACAGACATACGCTGACGGACAGACGGACACTTTAGCACGAGCTAATAATAATAATTATAATATCTTCTTTGCGCCGGTTATTTTAATAAGGTTCAATTAAACAAATTAAAAACCCGTGCCTCAATACCGAAGCTAGATACTCAGTGATCGAGTAAGTACCTAATTATATGTACCTACTTACTCTGCCCAATATAGCTTGATCGATGACAGCTTGTCACTTTGACATAACTAGACCTGGGGTGAGGTCGATATTAATTATGGATATTCCAACTTGAGTTACCCTACTTTGAATGTTTCAAACAAAAAGAACACGTTTTTATTCATGTCAAAATGGCTCACAGCCCAAATTATCATCATCAAAGTATGATTCGAACTCACTGGAGCTTCTTCTCACACTAATAAATTTTATCAATATTTTTTTTCAAGTCAAGATGGATAATTTGTCTTGTACGATAAGTGTAGCACGTCACTATTTGCCAATAAAGTATGATAATTAGCTCTATACATTTCACCGTCGCAAAATACGGTACTTACCTACTTACTTCATACTTTCATAGGCGTGATGTTTTGCGATGACAGCTAGTGTCATCGATCAAGCTATGCTGGACAAACTGTACCTAGTTTTATTTATTTGTATGACATCCCCAAGTAGGAACTTCACAGGCACAAGAAGGTAGTTAGTTGCATACTTACATGATAATAACATTGAGAACCTACATTTGATAATTCCATATGACATATGTTGGAAGAATATAAATAAATAAATATCCCTAGAACGTGGTGTTTTCTGATTTACTTACCTCCATAGATCGTTTGTACTTAGACATATTAGCCAAACCAGTCATTAAAAGGTTTAATTACCTACTTAGATTAAATTATGTATGTGTTCACTTTACATAGGTACCTAAGTATCTGTTTTTGCTTTTTTATTTTAAGACGGAACCCTCATGCAACACGGAACTATGATACTTATTATCAGTCACACTGAGTAAGTAAGTACACGTTCATATACTTAAGTATTTTTATGAAACAACATGTTTACGACTTCACCTATCTCATGCTACTATTTTTAGTAACAGTTTACTGCACCATTTCAGTATCGAGCTACTTTTAGTAAATGTCAGACTGCTCTTACTTTAAGTACTTACATACCGGCTAGAATCTAAACAAACATAAGATATCAAGTTTAATCCCAAAGTGTGTCGCTCAAATACAATTACCTACTTACTGATGTGTGAAAATTGATGGTACACGAAATAATAAAATAACTTTTGGCCTTGAAAGCCTTTGAAAGATTATCTACCCCCTGATAAAAGACCGACCATACGAGGACGACATTCCTGAAGACTGTATAAAAGCTTTCATGAAATTTTACCACAAGAGGCGACAACTCTGAAGAAGCATCTGCCCAGTACCTGTTACATGTCATAAAGCAAAAGGTAAGTCCCGATTTGTGTATTCGCTTAATTACTAGTAGAAAGGCATTTGAGGTGGGGTCCGCACCATATTACACTAGTATACAGGGCGACTGTGAAACCCCTGGCTCATAGGGACATCATTCTGAGCAACTTTTACTATGAAACCGAATTGATAAGAGCAACTTTATTTTTCACTTCGCCATACAAATCTGCTGACCCAGCCACCACTCAGGCCAAAATGTAGATATACTAGGGTCATGGACAGTCACAGTGCCTGTATCTATATAAAACCTATCTAAAATGTCTTCTAACTACAGTGATGCCCTTGTATATCGGTGCAAAACCTACGATTGTTGTTCATAATTCATAATTTCTTTATTGCACTGTAGTGTAGTAATCTATATAATCGCATGTAACCAGTATTTAGAGGCAGTAATAAATCATAAGCGCAACTTGTCGTTTCTCTTGAAGCCTACCAGCTTCCAACCTTACATGGCGACCTGTGCCAGTAGGGATCTGCCTCGTGCCCGCGCGAGTGCATAACTTTCGCCGAATATGGAGCGCGAACTATAAACATTGAGTGATCTGTGCAGTTTTAGAGACGATTACAAATTAGAATAATGAAATCATTAAAACATAACTTCGTGAGACTTTGTGCCGAGTGCCGATCGAAATCGCTGTTTGGTGTTAATAAAACCGTGTAGTAATGGGCAAACCAAATTCCAAGGAAGCACAAGAAGTAATTATCGCACAAAATGCTGCAGGGGGTGAAAATTCAGCGTCGATTGAACAGTTGAAGTATCACGCAAGTAACACAAACTTATTACTTATTGGGATATGTGTCATTTTAACGGCAGTTGGAGTCATTTATTGTATGCGACACTATAGAAAATGTCATGGAAACTGGATAACGAGGGAAATTAACGAAAACGAGCTGCGACGATCCATGAGTCTGATGCGTCGAAGGGAAGGTAAAATTCAAGAAATAGTGTGAAAAGTGGAAAAAGTGATGTATCGGCGATGTGGCTATGAAAAGTGCATTTTGAAGTGGTCATCTGACAAAGTTACTGAGTAATCGGTGTATACGTTCAATGTAATCCGTAGTTTTAATAAAAATATGTAATCGATTAGACACAATTATAAGTAAAACTCATATAACCGCAAATAAAATTAATAAAATATTAATAATAATTAATGGCTAAAGTATGTAATGGCAAGCGAGCTGAAAGAAATTTATGGTAAATTGAAAAGTATAAAAGAATACTTAATTAAACTAGGACCAAGTCGAAGGACACCAAAAGTGAAAAAGGAAAAATGTTCTGAAGCAAGTACATTGTATTCTAGTTATAACTTAGCTGAGGAGTTAGTAATTAAACAAATATCGAGTAAGGAATTAAATGATAGGGATATTAAAATTGTGACCGAATTGTGTAAGAATATAAAATCATTATATTTAAGAATTAAGGAACTTACGGAACTAACGGAACTGACGGAAAACATCAACATGGAGAAATTTGAGCTCAAAACGGCTGTGTCTTTGTTACCAGTCATGACAGGGGACGAAAAAGTTACGAAACAACTAATTTCGAATATCGAAATGTACAGTAACATGATAGGTGAAACAGAAAAAACAAATTTAATTACTTTCGTACTAAAATCAAGGTTATCAGAAAATGCAAAATTACAAATGTGTGAAACTTATACGTCTGTTTCCAGTTTGATCAAAGATATGCGGGAGAGATTGTTGGCAAAAAAGTCGGATACTGCGATTCAACAAAAGCTGCAACGGGTGCAACAAGGTACCAGGCGAATCGAGGAATTCGGTAAGGAAATTGAACGATTATTTGTGGACCTAACTATTTCTCAGGCCAGCGGAGATCAACAAAAATATGCCATTCTGAAACCGATAAACGAGAAAAATGCTATCAAACGATTTTCTGATGGTCTAAGAAATGGTAGGCTCAGTACAATTATAGCGGCGCGAAACTACTCTACGTTGAGCGACGCGATTCAGGGCGCTATAGATGAACAATTGTCGTGCAGAAATGAAGACGAAGTGATGAATTTTCATCGAGGTAAGTCAACATATCACCAACATCGTGGGAACTCGACCTACCGAGGACGCGGTTCCTTTAGAGGCGCTACGAACAGTTCAGAATCCGTTCGTGGTTATCACCGAGGAGATAGTTATTCAGACGGCGGCAGGCGAAATTTTTCACCAAGATACCGCGTTTTTCGTGGCCGCAACTCGTATCGAGGTTGGAACGGTGGTAGAGGTTTTTCACGGAACGAACAAGTAAACATGGCTGAGACGAGTGATAACAGGGATAATAACGATTTAAATGTTGGGAAAAAGGAGTCGGAAAATCTGTTTTTTCGATCATAATCATTTCTATTGCGAAAATTATAACTCTGTTCATTTCAAGGTACATGATGATTCACGCAGTTGGTTGGTTGATACGGGAGCAACCATATCGGTAATCAAGTTAGAGAGCTTAGACAAAAACAACATTCCATTCCATATAGAGCGGATTAGAATAAAAGGTATAGGTGGTTACGTGTACAGTGAGGGACACATAAAGTTAAAATTAGTTTATAATGAATATGAATTTGAACACACATTTTACATATTCAAACACTTACCGTGTAGAACTGATGGCATATTAGGCCAGGACTTTTTGACTAAATTTCGATGCGTATTAAACTTTGAGAATAATACTTTAACAATAAATCAAAATTGTTTGGTTAGGATTCCGTTACAAATGGGTCAACTTGGTTGCAACAATTACATGACAATTCCAGCACGATGTGAGTACATACACTATATCAAAACTGATGTCAATGAAGAGAGTTTGGTTATCTCTAAGCAATTATGTGAAGGCGTGTTTCTAGCATCACTGTTAGTAAAGCCCCGAAATGGTCAAATACCGTTGAAAATTCTTAACACGAGAGATGAGGAAGTGTATCTGAGTTATTTTTGTCCTAATTTAGTGGGATTAAAAGACTATACGATATGTGCATTTGAAAATGAACTTAATAGCGCTGACCGAGTAAAGAAGTTATTTTCGGTCCTCAAGTTGAAACATTTAAATACAGAAGAGCAAATATCTATAGAAAATATATGCGCTAAATATTCCGATGTTTTCTTTTTACCAGGTGACAAGTTAGGAGTTACAAACTTGTATAAACAGTCAATACAGATAAAAGAGAATACTACACCATCATATACTAAACCGTATAGACTACCGAGGGTACAAAAAAGTGAGATAGATAAGCAAATTGACAAAATGATAGAAAATGATATTATAGAAGAAAGCACAAGTGAATGGTCCAGTCCAGTACTACTGGTTCCCAAGAAAAGTGATAGTTCAGGAAATAAGAAATGGAGGGTTGTTATAGACTATAGAAAACTTAACGAGCGTATTAAAGATGATAAGTTTCCGTTACCCAATATCACAGAAATACTAGACTCTTTATCAGGATCAGTTTATTTTACACATTTGGATTTGAATCAGGGATACTATCAATTGGAATTAGATACAGAAAGTAGAAAATACACGGCATTTACTACAAATAAACAATATCACATGAAACGCCTACCAATGGGACTTAAAACTAGCCCTAGTGCGTTTAGTAGATTAATGACTGTAGCTATGTCTGGTCTTAATTATGACAAATGTCTAATATATTTAGATGATTTGATTTGTTTCGGCAGAAACCTTGAAATTCATAATAAAAATTTAACAGATATTATGGAAAGACTAAGAAAAGTTAATTTAAAATTAAACCCAGAAAAGTGTGACTTCCTAAAGAAACAATTATTATATCTAGGTCATGTTGTATCAGTTGACGGAATTCTTCCTGATCCCGAAAAGTCACGAGTAATTCAAAATTATCCCACTCCGAAGAATAGTGATGAGGTCCGTAGATTCGTTGCTTTTGCAAATTATTATCGTAAATTCATACCTAAATTTGCAGAAATATCAATACCATTGAACAAGCTACTCAGAAAACATGTGAAATTCGAATGGACAAAGGAATGTGAACGTTCATTTACAGACTTAAAGAAATCACTTATGAGTCCTCCAATTTTACAATACCCTAATTTTGATGAAGATAATGAATTCATTTTACATACGGATGCATCTGGTTCAGCAATAGGTTCAATGCTATGTAACAAAAACGATTTACCTATAGCATATACAAGTCGTTCATTAAATAAGGCAGAACTCAATTATCCCACCATAGAAAAAGAACTACTTGCAATAGTTTGGTCAGTCAAATACTTTAGGCCATATTTATATGGGAAAACTTTTACAATCAAAACGGACCACAAACCTCTAGTACATTTATTCAGCATTAAGAATCCTTCAAGTAGACTATTAAAATTTCGCTTAACGTTGGACGAATACGATTATAAGATAGAATACGTCAAAGGTACAAGTAATGTTGCTGCAGACGCATTATCACGTATCATTATAACATCAGACGAGTTGAAAAATATGAATGGAGAAGTGTGTAATATAATGACAAGAAGTATGAAGAGGAGAATGCAAGATGACAGTAGTGGTAGGAAAATTATAGATAATGAGGATGAAAGCGGTAATTGGTCTGATCACCCAAGAATCGTTGAAGCCTTAAAGAAACCCAAGAATTGCACTGAATTAATAATGAAACAGTATAAGGTGACAAAAGATGATGATATTGAACGATATAATGACTTTATCTTCAAAAAGAAGAAATCAATAATTTACATAGATCCTAATTCTCGATCATGCAAGACGCGAGACGTATTCGTGAGGGATTTGGACATTTTATGTAAAAAACTATCGATAGATGAAATTTATGTTATGAACAATGAAGAAAGTATGAAAATTATAAAATGGTTAACCAATAAAGATGAAAATACATTAAGTGGGACCGGTCCACGAGTTGTTATTTTGAAAAACATACGTCGTATAAATGACAATGATGACATTAAAGTAATATTAAATGATTTCCACTTGCTTCCTACTAGTGGACACGCAGGTGTACGAAGAATGCTAAATAATATAAAAAAGTATTATTTCTGGCCGAAAATGACAAATGACGTCAGCGAATTCGTTAGGAAATGTAATAAATGCCAAAAGCAGAAACATTCATTGCATACTAGGCAACCATTGGTAATAACAACGACCGCGGATACTGCTTTCGATAAGATATTTTTAGATATAGTTGGGCCCTTAGATAAGGATTATTATAATCATTTGTATATTCTAACGCTGCAGTGCGAGTTAAGTAAGTACGTGGAGGCGTATCCATTAGAATCTAAGAGTAGTGTAAGTGTAGCACGAGCGTTCGTCGAGAACTTCATTTTAAGGTATGGGATTCCACGAGAAATAGCTACAGATCAAGGCACCGAGTTTATTTCAACCACCATGACTGAGGTATGTAAATTATTAAATATCAAGCAAACAAACTCTACAGCATATCATCACGAATCAATTGGTTCTTTAGAAAATACACATAAATCATTGAACGCATATTTGAGAATACAGACCGATAATAATTCACGATTTTGGAGCACATGGATTCCGTATTGGTGTTTTTCGTATAATACATCCGTTCACACTGAAACTAAATATACTCCGTACGAACTTGTGTTTGGAAAAAGATGTAATATTCCTAGTAATTTACAGAATAATACCGTTGAACCATTGTACAATGTAGAAAATTATCCATTAGAACTCAAATATAGATTACAAAAAGCTCAACAAGAAGCTAAGAAAAATTTAATTGAAAGTAAAGAAAAACGAAAATGCAATTTAGATAAAAATATAAGACCAATGTATTACAAGAAAGGCGATATGTTATTATTAAAAAATGAGGCAGGCAATAAATTCTCTGATGTTTTCTCTGGTCCTTATGAAGTGTTACAAGATTGTGAACCTAATGTTAAAATTTTGGTAAAAAATCAAGTAAAACTAGTACATAAGAATAGAACAAAAATGTATTTTGTATAAAAAAAAAATGTACCATTAAGGTTATTTTTTTTTTCTTTTTTGGTAGGGCGTGTAGTGTAGTAATCTATATAGGGTAAGCAGTACAATGATTGGCACCTTAAGGAAAATCTCATGTTTGAGGTTCAATATCTATGTAGTTAGCTATTCAAACTATCATGATGTTGTGTTTTCTACTACTATAGGGATCTAAGAACCTAATAAAACCTGATTTATCTTTCTAAAATCTAATTTTAATTCATCAATTCACAAAATAGTGAAAAATTACCCAAAAGTACATTCATTGGCCCCTTCAGCACAATGATTAGCCCTATAATAAGTATAAAGATTGGCATGCCAATCATTATACACGTGAGGTGCCAATGAATGTACTCCATTGAGTAATAGTGATGGGAAATAAAATAAAATACCTAGAACTTTCAGAACCTATCAGACTAGAACATCTACCTATCTATCCGTAGATTCCGTAGAACCTGCTACCTACCTCAGATTTCGACTCATTCGAATGTGGGTACCTTATCTATCTATACCTATAATACCCTATATACAAAATATTTTTGGTGAAAATACCCACCTCTAACCTTTCCAAACTTTTAATAAAATAAAATATAAAATGTGCACATCACTACTAGATAAAAGCATAATCGTAAAAACTCAGTACATTGATTGGCCCCACTTAGAATACAATCATCAGCAGTGCCAATGGTCAAAAAGTACAATGATTAGCAGTGCCATCATTTGTTTAAAGAGGGCTGATGACAGTTTTGAGTGCATACTTTTAAACAACTCATTCGTCGCAATTAATTTAGGTACTAATTGCAATTAAAAATTCTGAAATAGTTTTAACAATCATTAGCCCCGGTGCCAATGAACTGCACCTTCATAGAAACTTAAGGTTACAATGATTGGCCCCAATTAAAACTGATTTTAGGCGTTAAAATACAATAACAAACTGCTTAATATCATAACTTGACTCATATAATAACAACAAAACCATTAACTCGCATCTAGACTTCCAAAATAACAAGTAAAAAGGCTTCAACACTCACCTGTTTCTTAACAAAAATCGTAACGATTTCAACAATCCGCACCACACAGAGACATGTTGGGAAAGAATATTTTTTTACAGAGTTGCCAGTAGTTTCATCTAAAAACTACCAATTTGATGTTGTCACTTACGAAATGGTGGATTTAATAGAAATTTTTGTTTTACTTTTCTTATCTGGTAATTCTTAATAATTGTGTTCAAAGTCCAGAGTGCCAATCAATGGGGGGGTGCTGGAATTAGTACCCTTTACCCTAATCGCATGTAACCAGTATTTAGAGGCAGTAATAAATCATAAGCGCAACTTGTCGTTTCTCTTGAAGCCTACCAGCTTCCAACCTTACAGCACACTAAAAGTTACATAGGACAGTAGAAAACGTGTACAAAGGCGAGCTTATCTCTAATAAGAGATCTCTTCCAGCAAACCAAATAGGGATGAGACAGGTGGATTGCTGAGTAGGAGTAGACCCATGTGTACAATACATATAATAATAATTAGTTAGTTGTTCTTATGTAGCACAAATTAAGGGGTCATCATGACACTACTCTGGTATGGTGCCACGCCTAAGGAAATAAATTGTGCTTATCATTTAATTAACTATCCGTCCAACTTAGTTATCTCAAAACAATTTGTTTTCTTCGATGCGTAGCCCCGTAGGCAGATGCCTATTCTGATGATTGATAGTGTAAATTACGACATCATCATCAAATACTTAGGCTGGATTTTACGAACGAAAGAGTAACTTTTACTCTAGAGTATCTTCTACTTTTTCATAGACACCAGTGACACCTAGATCAGATCACCTCATTTTGAACTGTCATTTGTCATACAAGTTATCCCCGGGATAGTTATTCTCGTATAACTTGTTGTTGGTGAAATCCAGCCTTAGTCGAGATCGTGAATTACACTCTATTCCAGGAAGTCATTCATCATGAAGTCCCACCTGGTACTCTTGGTGGCATCCTCAATATGCTGCGTCAGTGTGGCCAGCCACCTGCTGTCTACCTACCCCAAGGAGGTCCACTATCGCAACTGCATGCTCCTGATGGCCAGGATCGAGAACTCGCTGTGCAGGCTAACGGAGGCGGTGGAAGTGGCTGAGGCGGCAGGTATACGAATACCGCTTATGTAACCTAGTGCCCTCGAATCTGATGAATGGCATAATGACTCCATCCAATGGGTTTTGTATTTTTGTCCTTATGGTGCTCTTAGACGGGCCATATTTTCACTGCAATAAGTAGTAAATTGGTGTCTTTCTCTAACATGTGAGTAAGAGAGGGACACCAATAGTTGCCGGCCCCATATTGCAGCAAACCCTGGCCCGTTTAGGAGCACCATAATGGAAACACCACAGTTTAAACATATACATGCCACGATGAAATAAACGGAACGAACAACTATCTGTCTGTCGTGACGTCAAATTGTGAACGCGCCCTTATATGTACCCACCGTGACTTGAAGTGACATTCGACGTGAAATTAAGCACATACGCGTTGCATGTTTCACACCTCTCCCAGATATCACATCGATTTTCATGTCACATCACATCACCTAAATGGGCGCAGAGACCCCTACCCACCGAAAATGACGTAATATATCGTTCCAGTAGCCTAGACTCTAGGCTACTCCATGGCCTACAGTGACGACAGCCATGCATTTATTTCCTCTTGCCAACACTACCAACATATTGCATTCCTATTTACAGAAGCCATGTTGCTGCCAGCAAGATTAGCGAAGAGGAATCTGTGGAATGTTCAAAAACAGAAGTTGCTATCTTACTGCTGCCTCCGAGAATGTACCGTCGAAGAGTTAATGAGATTATGTTGAGTTTTACATCTTTAAATAATTACTATTGTAATAGTTTTGTTGTGCGATGCGATAAAGCATTAGGCTCTACTATGTTTTAAAATGACGCACGTAGATACAATAAGCTTATTAACTTTAATATTATACAGAAAGTTACCTATTATAAAGATTGTCGATTAATTTATTAGAAAGCTTTAACTAAACACCTGGTACTTTAGTTTAAATAAAAGGAAATCGAAATTATTAGATAATAAAACTGTGGCTGTTAATTTCAAAAGCCTATATTTAATAATAGTTATTAATATTTGACTTAATTCACTAACATAACACATTCGTACTTTATACAAATCCATCCGCACTCTTTAGCGGTATTCCTCAGAAACATGATTGCTGCCGATTCTGAGAGTTATGTACGATATTAGTACAGAGCAGACCACAGCTTAATATCATGAGCACACCGTTCAGATTAACCTGAACTATCAATTTATAAACAAACGTTATGGAGTGACAGCTCGTTGTAAGTCTGACCTGTTTTCTCGGGAACGTAATGGTGAAATAAATTATTATTGATATCAATTAATTAGGTCTGTGGTGCCTTACACCATAGAAAAAATCAGACGATACGACCGTTTATGCTCCAACATCTTCCAAGATTAAGGGAATAATCTTTTGAGGAATCTTGTACCTATTTAAATGTTTATGACCAACCCCGATTTCGCAGGCTACAGAAATCAAAAAAGTCAGTTATAGTCTTCCAATCCAACGATCTTTTGGCTAATTAGTGACGTTTACAGGGGTGCGCCACATCTACGCATAATAATGCAACGAACCTGTCATCAACACAGACATTTACAGCTGGTTCCCCATTGGTCATCGAGCGTTGGTTCCACGCAGGGAGCACTTATCCAGTGGAGAGCGCATAGATACATTTTCCTTTGAAACACAACTCACCAATTTACGGGCGGCGGGGGACGAGGTAAGAGAGCTGCGATTGGTCAGCCGCTGCGAAACTGTCTGGCGGCCCGTCATCGTACATAGGTTGCGTATGCGAACGTTTGTTGAATACAACAAACGTTTGGCGAGCCGCATTCCCCCGCAGGCGCAGTCAATTGGATATATAGTCTCTGGTTCCACGTGACCCCGCGCGCCAAAGATCGTTGCAAAGCTGTACACGAGTGTGCTAAGTCGTTTGCTTGAAAGCTCCTTGGTCATATGTCAAATCGTCCTCGTATATCCATTTTAAATGCAATGTTTGGTTAGATTGAGCCGAGGGTCAATCGAGTGGAGGAAACGACTAAGCATACGGGTGATAGTGTCCTGATCTTTATGCCGTTGCCGGCAATATTGCCATTCATATAATATATTAAATTAAATTAAATTGTTTATTTTCCAGACAAGTGTCCAATATAAAAATGTAGTAAATATACGGGGACTATAATGCCGGCAACGGTGAATACACCACCTCTAAGGTTTATAACAGCCCCTCCATCTCCCTCATGAACTGCATATACGCGTCGTCCTTCGTCGGAGCTTGCTTGGGCACGTCCTGTTGCCTCTGCACCGTCTTGGAGACTGACTTCATCTTCTTGTCTTCGCGCTTCACCCGCAGGGCGGAGGGCACGAAGCGAGTGACGTCAGCAGATAAGTTCCGGATCTGCGGCTTGGCGGATATCGTTGCGCCTGCGGGGGGGAAACGGGCGTTGAAGGAGAGATCAAAGGTTGCATCTTCTGGTTTGATATAGTTAATAGGTAAATTGAACGACTCGGAATTTGTTAATGCCAGGACAGGTACTCTAACTGACAAAGCAGCTGAATGGCTGCAGACATAACATAACATTTACATACAGGCACATACATTGTTTCTGGCCCCACACCGGGGCACACAGATACCCTGTCGTGGGAACCAGAAACAGCGACATCACAAACATATAAACCTGGGGTTTTTGAAGTAAAACTTCTTGGGGCACGGGGGTAAAATTTATTTAACCTCTCAACTGTGGGTTATTCATATATTTGCTTTTCAATCGCTACTAGCCGGGTGCTATCACGAGTGGCTAAGAAATGTAACGGAAATTGGAATCGGTGACGTCAGGGTCGGCTGAAGACTTTTAAAACCGCAACTATTTTCAATACGGTTTTTAACTAATCAGATAAGATAATAATACATTCGTACAATAAAGAATGTTAATTAGTGAGAGAAAAACCTGATGAAACGTTAACAAATAAAAATTATATTAAGCATTCTTCCACGAGTTCTTGATTTCCGGTATGGCCAAGATGGCGCCGCCGCCGCCGCCTGACATGACTCAAACTACTTCGTTCAACCTCTTTGTTGGAACCGGAACTTATGTTTGACAGCTGTGCGATGCGATCCATACAGTTTGTAAGAAAAGAGTTTCATCAATGTCACACGGGTCGATATGGATTTCTAAAACAAGCAAAGCAATGCATACGCGCATGAGCGAGACGGCTTAAAGACGTGACGTCAGATGGTATATAATCTGAGCGAGATGCAAATAGTAGTGACGTAGTGACACTATTGAATGAGTTAAGTATATCACCACGAGCGCGACAAATTGTAGATAAGGAATGGTGGGAAATAAATGACATGACGTATTAAAAGTAAGTACAAGTATAAAATAATTTCAAATAATCGGACGTCTGAAACTTAAAAGTAACTTGAAGCAGAGATTGGATCTCAAAATTGGAAATTTAAATCTCTTTTAGTATAGGTAGGTATAGGTGTATAGTATAGGTACCACTTAATGATCTAGCTACAGAAGTTTTACTTCTAACACGTGTACGGTGGTACACGCGTTTTTTTTTTTCCCCAGCCGCGATTCGAACCCGGGACCTCTCGCATGGTAGGCAGATGTGTAACCGCTGCGCCACAGAGGTCATCTGGACGTACATCTACCGACACGCATCGCAGGCAGGAATTTCGATTGCTGTGTATGAATTGCTATAGATCTGTCTTCCTTTGGACTAGGAATTTATAGGCCTCGGCCAAACCGAACGCGCGGTGACTTGCGCGACGTCGCTCGGGCGCGAAAGGCTGGGAACACTTTAGCATTACCCGCCTTGGGGGCGTCCATTAATTACGTGAGGCGTTCACGGGGGGGAGGAAGGTCGAGCTTGGAGCGTTTTTTTTTCCGCAAGAAATAGACTAAAATTGCGAAAAAATGGGTTAAATATAGTCTTAAATAAAAATAATAAACAAATTATCAACTTTTTTTAATAAATCCAACGCCTTTATAATAGAAACACATTTTTAACCGACTTCCCAAAGGAGGAGGTTTACAATTCGTCCGGATGTTTTTTTTTATGTATGTGCCCCGATAGCGCCTAAACGGATGGACCGATTTGGAAAATTATTTTTTTGTTTGAAAGGGTTTACCTTCCCATTGGTCCCATTGACACCAGGTCAGGATCTGATGATGGGATCCTGGAGAAATCGAGGGAACTATTCAAATATTATATAGGCAGACCTATAGTGATTTTTGTGTTTTTCATAATAACTCGTGCAAATGCACATGCTAAGCATAATATTGTGATGCGGAAGTGCTGATGAAGACCACATATGGCCACCAGAACTGCTCAATACTAGGTACAAATACAATGCGTGGCTGACGTGCAGGCAACGCATAGCCTAAACCGGTGGACCTAGAGTCATGAAACTTTGTACAGAGGTTCCTTAGTAGCGTGGGGTAGCACTGAGATGGGATTTGACAAAATTAAGTCCCCAAGGAGGGGGGGGGGGGGATAAGGGGTAACAGTTTGTATTAAACTCAATCTAATCAAATAGGGTTTGTGGAAGTCGGTTTTTTCTAAAGTTTACTTTTTGTTTCAATTATTCAATATTTCACCAGAGATTGTGGGATGGGGGAGGGGGTTGAGTAAAATCTCACGAAATGTCACCAGGGGGAGAGGAGGGGGTCAGAAAATCCCCGAAAACCCCTCACGTAATTAATGGACGCCCCCTTGTCACTTCGGTATGGACGCACGCGACGTTTTCATATGTTTGATATTTCGCGCAAGCCCGTCGGTCTTGAGGCCATTGACTGCGTCGAGACGCACAGTGATCCTAGGATCACTATGCACCTGAACTCGCACTTAGCCGGTTTATTTAATAATTAGAGCTCGTCTAAGCTGAAATGACGCGCCCCACTCCTTGGTTTTGTATGACAAGTAAATACAAAACCAAGGAGTGGGGCGCGTCATTTCAGCTTAGAAGAGCTCTACGCCCGATACTGGGGAAAAGTCACGATACCCAATAACGATAGGGCTTTTTCGCTAT
Source organism: Argyresthia albistria (assembly GCA_963457715.1). Lineage (NCBI taxonomy): Eukaryota > Metazoa > Arthropoda > Insecta > Lepidoptera > Argyresthiidae > Argyresthia > Argyresthia albistria. The sequence goes on from OY735265.1 coordinate 4,123,850, forward strand.
TACGATAGTTTGATAAAATGACGTAATTCCGACAGGTGGTTTACGCTCCGATACTCAAACCACGATTTGTAGAAATCCTAATGTCTTTGCGGTCAAAATCACTGTAAATAAAATACCCACAATTCCGATTTAGCAGAGTAATTTAATGTTGTGGTTACGCACATCGTTAACTCTAATTTGGGTTTCAGAACAAAGCATGCCGGTAATATTGGTATTGGTGACTGTATCTACGCAATTTAAAGGTAGAAAATAATTAAATAGTCAACGAACTGTCGTAATGATTGGGTTTCGTAGGCCGGGCGGACGTAGCGAGTCTTATGTGAATATGTCATAGTCCATATCGTCGAATCGGCCATATCACACAACGTCAAACGTCATAAAACGATGAAATCTTTTAAGGCAAACACTGTGGTAGCTTAGGTGAAGACTAAAGGGGGC